>JBAPGN010000024.1:0-37826 GCA_037355405.1 Vitis amurensis
TAATTGTAATGAAATATCATAAGAATCAACAAAATTTATATCCCAATAACATTAAAATATGATATATATATTAAATTACTAATAATGACTAAAAATTTCACTGTGATAATTAAATAACAGCAAGCAAACAAGGGCTAAAGTTCATACACACTCAATATCAAAATTATCCATTCCCATTTTACCAATATATATCCTGTTAAAACCCGATATTTTCACCAAGATCATACTCAGATTTTTTTTTTTTGTAAATTTGACCTAAACCCTACATTTTCACCAAAATTCTTATAATACTTAACATTCATTCTTACCTAACAAAGCATTATGTTTTGGGTTTTCTAAGGTTAGGTTTGGTTTCCGGAATACTTTCTCATATTTGGTTTCACTATGAAAAATACGAAAAAAAAATCAAATATAATTAAAATTAATGAAAAATTTATGCAATTTGAAATTATTTAATCTTAATACAATGGAAAAAAAAAAGTTAAATGAGTTTAAAGGAGGATATAAAAATAATTTATTATTTTTTAATCTATTTTTTATTTTCCTTCATTTTTTTCCCTTCCACTTTTCCTTTCTATTTTCTTTCCCTCAAATTTTTCGGGACCAAACATAGCCTAAGAGATATGCATCATTAGGGCAACAAAACCCTTTTTTTTTTTCAATAATACTGCTGTATTTTCCAACCCAGAAAATTGATTCTATCTTCTTTCACACGATTTGGCTCACAGTAACATCATTCAAAACATTAATCACAATGTGCCTCTTTAAATACATTCAGACCTTCATAAACCCTAATCCATTCCTTTCCATCGTCAAATAAAAACATCTCTTTCAAGAAACACCCAAAACAAAAGAATTTGAGCCCAACAATTGATGAGATAGACATAGAAAATATAAGAAAAAATCACATGCAAACGCTTCTCGATTAAGAACAATGTATGATTTTTATAATATGCATTCAATTAAAAGGAAAAAGATAAAGAAAAAAAGAATGAACTTACTGAGATCTCCTTCAGCTTTCTGGTTAATTCTTCACCAATATTCTCCAAATTTTAAAAAAAAAAAAATGTACGTATATGTATGAAGATTTTTTTTTTGATAGATGAGAGAAAAGTTCCTTTAATTTAATTCCATTGATTTCATTTTTTTTTTTTTTTTAATTGAGAGGGGTGATAGTGATTGGGGGAAATTCCGGAGAAAAAGAGGTGGAAATGATTCTTTTATGGAGAATTGACTAATATTAACGGTCTATAACCTCCAGGCCAAGCCTTGATCCTCGTCCGGAGGCCTCATCTTACTGCAGCCCGTATCCCTTCCCCCTCCGTCCTTGGCCCAATTAGAGTTCTAAACTATATCAATAAATACAAAAACAATCGCAACTCCCGATCCAGTTTTCCAAGGACGGAAACAAAAGTTTGAGGCTGATTGCAAACTGTTTTTTATAACAGTTTTCAGTTTTTTCGAACAAAAAAAAAAAACAGTGTTTTCTAAAAATAAATTTAATTGTTTTTAATTATTTTTACTTATTTCTAATAATTGTTTTAAAAAATAATTATGTAAACACGTAGATTTATTAAAAATAAGGCACTAGACATAAAATTTATTTCTAAAATATATTTAAAAATATTAAAAACATGTTAGAAGTATTTTTATTTTCAAATGAATTTTTGTTTTATAAAATATTAAAAAACAGTTTTCAAAAACTATTCTCAAAAACGTTTTTAAGTATTATTTTCGAAAATAATTACCAAATAGGTTCTTGGTATTTATTTATATGGAGAGTATAGCATGTGCCTTGCGTGTGTGGGGATGTACAATTTTTGGTTTTTTTTTTTTAAAACAATTCAAGAATTTATAGGTAGAAAGGATGTTTAAAAGGAATATAAATAGACAAAAATGGAGGCATGTATTTTTCTTTTATTTACCCATGTCCTAACCTTCATATAATAGGCTAAATTAAAACCCTAATTAGGATTAGTTTTTCTTTGGTTATTTCGGGATTTGCATGCCGTTTTTACAAATTTTAAACTTAAATAAAACATGTAATTGCTGCATGATTAAGATTAACTAGGTATGTTCACAACTGTTTTCAAATATATATATTGGGTTCTTGCTACGGTCGAAAGCACTTTTCAGGTACATACCACTTTTTTTTGGGCTATTAGGGTGGACACTGGCATTTTAAAAAAAAAAAAAAAAAAACCTGTTCGTTCAAGTCACCCTAACGGTTGCATGGGATATCCATGCACACCATTGTTACATTATTTACATCTAACCAATTATAATTTTTTAATGTAATTATTTTGTTAGGAAATTTTTTTTATGAACAGAAAATAAAGAAATTTTGAAAATAAATTACAGTTTATTTATTTTTGTACTTACTAGTGAATTAAACCCACATAAAAACTTAATTTTAATAAATAAAAAAAAATTATAAAGAATTTGGTGATATAATTTAGAAATTATGAAAAAGTAAATTTATTTATTTTACATCCAATAATAAATAAAGAAATTTTGAAATAATTTACAGTTTATTTATTTTTTGTACTATAAAGTGATTAAACCCCACATTAATTTAATTTAAAATAAAAAAAATTATAAGAATTTTGGTGAATAATTTAGAAATTAAGGAAAAGTATTTATTTATTTTAACATCAAATAATTTGTTGACAAAAATTTGACGAATTTTGAGTGTCGAAAGCAATATTAATTGGTTTATGAAATATAAAAAATAGGAAACTAGACTACCATTTTATAAAATTTATTTAAATTAAATTAAATGTGGTATAATTATAATTGATATTATGATTTAAATTATTTTTAGCTTTTCAAAAATTGGTTGATAATTGAAAATACAAAAAGGTTATAATTACTAGCAATATGAAATCCAAACAATATTTTTTTCGGTAAACTTCCATTTTTTCGATTTTTCGATTCATTGCACACCCTCAGTATGACTTTTTTATTATTTTTTAGATTCTGATTTTTTCTGAAATCATTTGACCACCACCTAAGTATTAATGAACTTTATTTAAAACAATATCCAAGCTATATAAGTTCCAAAAAAGTTTTAAAAACTCAACAATGGAGAATCTGGAGGTATGAAGCATATGAGGATTCCTCACATTCTTCGTACCCTTGTGAATTTTTAGTATTTTTGGATTTCGATTTTTTTCGGATATCATTTGACCATCTTCTAAGTGTAACGAACCTACTTAAACAACATCCAAGCCAATATGATGCCTCAAAAAAAATTTAAAAAGTTCAAAATAAGTGAGAATTGGGAGGGTACGAAGAATGTGAGGATTCCTCACATTCTTCGTACCCTTGTGAATTTTTTAGTATTTTTGGGATTTCGATTTTTCCGGATGTCATTTGACCAGCTTTCTAAGTGTAACGGACTATTCAAACAGCATCCAAGCCATATGATGACCCAAAAAATTTTAAAAAGTTCAAAAAAGTTGAGATTTTGGGGAGGGTACGAAGATGTGAGGATCCTCACATTCTTCGTACCCTTTGTGAATTTTTAGTATTTTTGGATTCGATTTTTTCCGGATGTCATTTGACCCCTTCTAAGTGTAACGAACCTACTTAAACAACATCCAAGCCATATGATGCCCCACAAATTTTGGAAAAAGTCCAAACAAGTGGAGAATTGGAGGGTACGAAGAATGTGAGGATCCTTACATTCTTCGTACCCTTGTGAATTTTTTTGTCTTTTTCGATTTTCGATTTTTCCGGATATCATTTGACCACTTTTCTAAAGTGTAACGGACCTATTCAAACAATATTCAAAGCCATATGATGGCCCAAAAAAATTTTAAAAAAGTCCAAAGAAGTAGGAGATTGGGAGGGTACGAAGAATGTGAGGATTCCTCACATTCTTCGTACCCTTGTGAATTTTTTAGTATTTTTGGATTTCGATTTTTCCGGATATCATTTGACCACCTTCTAAGTGTAACGAACCTATTCAAACAACATCCAAGCCATATGATGCCCCAAAAAATTTTAAAAAGCCCAAAGAAGAGGAGAATTGGGAGGGTACGAAGAATGTGAGGATTCCTCACATTCTTCGTACCCTTGTTAATTTTTTAGTATTTTTAGATTTCGATTTTTCCGGATTTCATTTGACCACATTCTAAGTGTAACGAACCTACTTAAACAACATCCAAGCCATATGATGCCCCAAAAATTTTTAAAAAGGCCAAAGAAGTGGAGATTTGGGAGGGTACAGAGAATGTGAGGATTCCTCACATTCTTCGTACCCTTGTGAATTTTATAGTATTTTTCGATTACGATTTTTCCGGATATCATTTGACCACCTTCTAAGTGTAACGGACCTATTCAAACAACGTCAAAGCCATATGAAGACCCACAAAATTTTAAAAAGTATAAAGAAGTGGAGATTTGGGAGGGTACGAAGAATGTGAGGATTCCTCACATTCTTCGTACCCTTGTGAATTTTTAGTATTTTTTGGATTTCCGATTTTTCCGGATGTCATTTGACCACCTTCTAAGTGTAAACGAACCTACTTAAACAACATCCAAGCCATATGATGCCCCAAGAAATTTTAAAAGCCCAAAGAAGTGGAGATTGGAGGGTACGAAGAATGTGAGGATTCCTCACATTCTTCGTTACCCATGTGAATTTTTTTGTCTTTTCGATTTCGATTTTTCCGGATATCATTTGACCACCTTCTAAGTGTAACGGACCTACTTAAACAAGATCCAAGCCATATGATGCCCCAAAAATTTTTAAAAGCCCAAATAGTGGAGAATTTGGGAGGGTACGAAAGAATGTGAGGATTCCTCACATTCTTCGTACCCTTGTGAATTTTTTAGTATTTTTCGATTTCGATTTTTTCCGGATATCATTTGACCACCTTCTAAGTGTAACGGACCTACTTAAACAAGATCCAAGCCATATGATGCCCCTAAAATTTTTAAAAAGTCCAAATAAGTGGAGATTTGGGAGGGTACGAAGAATGTGAGGATTCCTCACATTCTTCGTACCCTTTGTGAATTTTTTAGTATTTTTCGATTTCGATTTTTCCGGATTATCATTTGACCACCTTCTAAGTGTAAACGGACCTATTAAACAAGAATCCAAGCCCATATGATGCCCCAAAAATTTTTAAAAAAGCCTCAAATAAGTGGAGATTTTGGGAGGGTACGAAGGAATGTGAGGATTTCCTCACATTCTTCGTACCCTTGTGAATTTTTTAGTATTTTTCGATTTCGATTTTTTCCGGCTATCATTTGACCACCTTCTAAGTGTAACGGACCTACTTAAACAAGATCCAAGCCATATGATGCCCCAAAAATTTTTAAAAAGTCCAAATAAGTGGAGATTTGGGAGGGTACGAAGAATGTGAGGATTCCTCACATTCTTCGTACCCTTGTGAATTTTTTAGTATTTTTCGATTTCGATTTTTCCGGCTTATCATTTGACCACCTTCTAAGTGTAACGGACCTACTTAAACAAGATCCAAGCCATATGATGCCCCAAAAATTTTTAAAAAGTCCAAATAAGTGGAGATTTGGGAGGGTACGAAGAATGTGAGGATTCCTCACATTCTTCGTACCCTTGTTGAATTTTTTAGTATTTTTCGATTTCGATTTTTCCGGATTCATTTGACCACCTTCTAAGTGTAAACGGAACCTACTTAAACAAGATCCAAGCCATATGATGCCCCAAAAATTTTTAAAAAGCCCAAACAGTGGAGAATTTGGGAGGGTACGAAGAATGTGAGGATTCCTCAACATTCTTCGTTACCCTTGTGAATTTTTTAGTATTTTTGGATTTCGATTTTTCCGGATGTCATTTGACCACCCTTCTAAGTGTAACGGAACGCTACTTAAACAACATCCAAGCCATATGATGCCCCAAATTTTTTAAAAAGTCCAAATAAGTGGGAGAATTTTTGGGAGGGTACGAAGAATGTGAGGATTCCTCACATTCTTCGTACCCTTGTGAATTTTTTAGTATTTTTGGATTTCGATTTTTTCCGGATCTTTCATTTGACCATCTTCTAAGTGTAACGGAACCTACTTAAACAAGACACCCAATTCCATATGATGCCCCAAAAATTTTTAAAAAGTCCAAATAAGTGGAGGAATTTAGGGAGGGTACGAAGGAATGTGAGGGATTCCTCACATTCTTCGTACCCTTGTGAATTTTTTAGTATTTTTGGATTTCGATTTTTTCCGGATGTCATTTGACCACCTTCTAAGTGTAAACGAACCTACTTAAACAACATCCAAGCCATATGGATGCCCCAAAATTTTTTAAAAAGCCCAAACAAGTGGAGAATTGGGGGAGGGGTTACAAGAATGTGAGGATTCCTCACATTCTTCGTACCCTTGTGAATTTTTTAGTATTTTTGGATTTCTATTTTTCCGGATGTCATTTTGACCACCCTCTAAGTGTAACGAACCTATTAAACAACATCTAAGCCATATGATGCCCCAAAATTTTTTTAAAAGTCCAAACAAGTGAAGATGGGAGAGGTACGAAGAATGTGAGGGATTCCTGCACATTCTTCTACCCTTGATTTTTTAGTATTTTGGGATTTTCGTTTTTCGGATCTCATTTGACCATCTTCTAAGTGTAACGAACCTACTTAAACAAGCATCAATTCATATATGCCCCCAAAATTTAAAAAATTTCAAAGAATTGGGAATAGGAGGGTTCGAGAATGTGAGATTCTCACATTCTCGTACCCTTGTGAATTTTTTAGATTTTATCGATTACCATTTTCCGTGATATCATTGACACCTTCTAAGGTACGACCTATTGAAACAACTCCAGCCCCATTATGATGGCCCAAAAAATTTCAAAAACTCCAAACAGTGAGAAATTTGGAGGGTACGAAGAATGTGAGTATTCGAAATCCAATTAACTATTTTATAATTTTATAGTTAATTATTATATTCATTCGACCTAATTATTAACGCCATTCACATAAAATATAAACGCTTGCATGCAACTAGAATGTTGGTTTATATGGAGTCGTTTACCACAATGATGTCCTTAAAGAAATAGCATACATTGTAGCAAAATACCAAATGCCTATCAAATACACGAATCTATGAGAATCCAAACAAATTACAAACTTATACAAGAATGTGAACCGGTCGACCGGTTATCTTCTACCGGTTTCCTACTATCTCAACGGTAGCCACTGCCCATTGGAATTCAAGCAACCAAAAGGGTCAGTGGCTACCGGTTGAGAAAAGTACGCACCGGTAGAAGAATAACCGGTCGACCGGTTAGTATCATTCACTTCTTTGACCTTTTTTAAATTTTTTGGGGCATCATATGGCTTGGATGTTGTTTAAATAGGTCCGTTATACTTAGAGGTGGTCAAATGATATCCGGAAAAATCGAAATCGAAAAAGACTACAAAATTCACAATGGTACAAAGAATGTGAGGAATCTTGGGATTTTTTTTGAGTATTTTTTTATTCGATTTTTCCGGATATCATTTGACCACCTTCTAAGTGTAAACAGACCTATTTAAACAACATCCAAGCCATATGATGCCCACAAAAATTTTAAAAAGTCCAAAGAAGTGGAGATTTGGTGAGGGTACGAAGAATGTGAGGATTCCTCGCATTCTTCGTACCCTGTGAATTTTTTAGATATTTTATTTCGATTTTTCCGGATATCATTTGGACCACCTTCTAAGTGTAACAGACCTATTTAAACAACATCCAAGCCATATGATGCCCCAAAAAATTTTAAAAAGGCCAAAGAAGTGAATGATACTAACCGGTCGACCGGTTAACTTCTACCGGTTGCGTACTTTTCTCAACCGGTAGCCACTGGCCCTTTTGGTTGCTTGATTCTCAAATGGGCAGTGGCTACGGTTGAGATAAGTAGGAAACCGGTAGAAGATAACCGGTCGACCGGTTCACATTTCCTTGTATCCTCACATTCTTCATTTCCTTGTTAATTTTTTAGTATTTTTGGATTTGGATTTTTCCGGAAATCATTTCACCACCTCCTAAGTGTAATGAACTTATTTAAATAATATCCAAGTGATATGAGTCCCAAAAATTTTTTAAAAACTTCAAACAAGTGGGAGAATTGGGAGAGTACGAAGAATGTAAGGATTCCTCACATTCTTCGTTCCCTTGTTAATTTTTTAGATATTTTTGGATTTGGATTTTTCCGGAAATCATTTCACCACCTTCTAAGTGTAATAAACCTATTTAAACAACATCCAAGTTATATGAAGTCTCAAAGTTTTTTAAAAGTATCAAAGAAGTTGGGAAATGAAAGGATATGAAAAATGTGAGGATTCCTCACATTCTTCGTACCCTTCCTAATTTTTAGTATTTTCGGATTTTGATTTTTCCGGCATCATTTGAACACCTCCTAAGTGTAATGAACCTATTTAAACAATATCCAAGTCATATGAGGTCTCAAAAAATTTTAAAAGTATCAAAGAAGTGGAGAAATGAGAGGGTACGAAGAATGTGAGGATTCCTCACATTCTTCGTACCCTTCCTAATTTTTTAGTATTTTCGGATTTTGATTTTTTCCGGCATCATTTGAACACCTCCTAAGTGTAATGAACCTATTTAAACAATATCCAAGTCATATGAGGTCCCAAAAAATTTTAAAAGTATCAAAGAAGTGGAGAAATGAGAGGGTACGAAGAACGTGAGGATTCCTCACATTCTTCGTACCCTTCCTAATTTTTTAGTATTTTCGGATTTTTATTTTTTTCGAGCATCATTTGAACGCCTCCTAAGTGTAATAAACCTATTTAAACAACATCCAAGTTATATGAAGTCTCAAAGTTTTTTAAAAGTATCAAAGAAGTGGGGAAATGAAAGGGTACGAAGAATGTGAGGATTCCTCACATTCTTCGTACCCTTCCTAATTTTTTAGTATTTTTGAAGTATGATTTTTCCGGGCATCATTGAAGACCCCTTGAGTGTAATGGACTCATTGAAACAAATATCCAAGCCAAAAGAGGTGTTACCTAATGACATGCCCAAAAAAAACTACTTTCTAATAAGTGGAGAACAATCTATGCATGAATCCAACACTTTAACATCTTATTTCATTATCTATGAAGCGGTCGACCGGTAAATGCTACCGGTTGACCTATTTTCTCAACCGGTAGACACTGCTATTTTCTTATGATGAAGCACCAAAATGGCCAGTGTCTACCGGTTCCAAAAAAATTGCAACCACTTCATATGGTGGTCGACCGGTACACGAATATCCTTTAGATGTCATTTAGGTTTTTGATCCGGTGATTCGTACACTCAAATGGTATTACCCAGTTATGACATAGATTGCATAATTAATGGTAGAAATCCAAACCCCTAGTTTTTGTAAAAGAGCAAAAAAAATTATAGAAATACCTTTTTTTCTTGGGCCTCCTTATAAATAATCACCAGTCCAACAAAAATACCACCTCAATTTGTGAAAAGTAAGCACTCTCAGAGAAACAACAAAGACGTATTCAATTGGCATGCAGTGATTATCAAGAAGCTACATGAGCGACCATTTGTATTGTTTTGTTTTGATAAATTAGAAAAAAAGTTTAATTTTAACAAAATTTGCATGTCTGTTCCCATTTGAAGGCCAGTGAGTTACTTAGTGCAGCAACAGCCACTAAGTTCCATTTGGTTCTTCATCCTGAACCGCTTCTCATAAGACTGATCCCACACTTTTGCACCACATGGGATGCCCCAACTAGACTAAAACAAGCCTTAATATCCCTTAATGGATTAAAAGTGGTGAATTAATTAGTTGGTATGAATTCAGAACCATAGTAACACATTTTGAATATAATTAAAAATCTATAGGTGGTAAATGGGAAATTCAAATGTAATTCAAA
Organism: Vitis amurensis; assembly: GCA_037355405.1. Taxonomy (NCBI): domain Eukaryota; kingdom Viridiplantae; phylum Streptophyta; class Magnoliopsida; order Vitales; family Vitaceae; genus Vitis; species Vitis amurensis. Next base: position 9,864 of record JBAPGN010000024.1, read on the forward strand.
CATCCTTTAGTTAGATTTAATGGATTAAAAGTGGTAAATTGATTGATTAGTATGAATTTGGAACCATAGTAACACATTTGAATATAATTAAAAATCTATAGGTGGTAAATGGGAAATTCAAATGTAATTCAACATCCTTTAGTTAGATTTAATGGATTAAAAGTGGTAAATTGATTGATTTATATGAATTTCAAACTATAGTCTCATATTTGAATATAAATAATTAGTTATAACTATTTAATGGGGAATCTAAATGTTATTCAAGATCCCCTATTTTCTATTTAATTAATATAAAATGATTAATTGATTTATTTATATTAATTTCAAACTATAGTTGCACATGGGGATATAATTCATGGAAGATGCCATAAAATTTATTCATTTATGTGAATTTTGAACTATAGTTCTTAATAGGAAAATTTTAATTTGGACTCATGCTTTCCCTTCATTCCCTTAATTTCCTATCTATGTAAGTGCAGAACCACCAGTGTTTGCCGGTAGAGGAATTTCCTCAACCGGTAGAGGAATTTCCTCAACCGGTAGACAAAATTTCTCAACCGCTACCGGTCGACTGGTTTAATGCTACCGGTTGGCCATATTCTCAACCGGTAGCCATTGTCGTTTTTTTCCCTAAAGCACAAAATATGGGCAGTAGCTATCGGTAGCAAAAAAAAATGCATCCGGTTCCTTTGTTGGTCGACTGGAATAGGATTTTCCTTTTGTTGTCATTTAGCTTTGTGATCCGGTCATGATGTAATTAGATGATACAATTGTGATTCTCCATATTACAGTGGAACTGGTTCATTTGATGGTCGGCCGGAATGAGACTTTCCTTTTGTTTTCATTTAGCTATGTCATATGGTGATGATGCATTTATGTATAAATACTAATAAGCAAGATTGAGTCATACTCATAATTCATTCTTGTTTACTAGGAATTTTCTATTTCTAATTGGTTTCTATTTCATTCAAATTTCCAATACTCTAAAAGTTCCTACAGATATATAGTTTATACTTTTACAAACATTATTTTGTATTTACTATTCCTTTTTTATAGTAAATATTTTTTTAATTATTTTATGAATTGACAATACTTTTAATAAGGATAATTAAGAAATATTTTTTGAAGGTAAATATTAACAATTTGATAATTTAGAAAATAAAAATGGAATTAATTTGATCAAATTACCAAAATATTTAAAGTAAAAATAAAGTAATAAATTTTAAGTTAATAATTAAAAAATGATGGAACTAAAAGTTAATTTAAACCATTAAATAATAAGTATTAAATTTTATAAAATATCATCTTAATAAAACTCACTTAATAGCTTGATGACTTAATTTAAGTGTTTAACCACACTAAATATTTTGGGTAAAATAATTTAATGTTAAAATTTAAGGTAAATAAGCTAAAATAAATAATCTTTTCTAGATGGTGTAAGGGGAAAAGAGATTTGTTTCTACTCCTGCATTAGACATACACGTTTGATAAGATCACTTCTATCTTGTATACATCCAATTAATTTAGGGTATGTGGGAATGAGAATGATAAATCAATTTCATTTCTTATTTATTATTAAATTTGGATTATAATTAAAAATGAAAAATTCATTCTTATAGAAATCAAGAGTCTATTTGATTGTGTGATATAAAATTGTTCCTATAAAAATTGTTTCCCAAAATTTATAATACTGATTTGAGATTAATTTTTTAGAAACAGTTTTAAAAAACAAAGTGAATAGAGAGTGATTTTTATAAAATTAATTTAAAATAATATATAGAAATAATTTATTGATTTTAAATTATTTTTGTTATCCTACTTCGCTTTCCTTTGACTTTTCTTTTTTACTTTCTTTTTCTCACATTTTTCGCAAATTTTTCAAAAACCAAACACAATCTTAAAGGCTATATTTGATTCTCAAAAAATACTAGGAAAAAAATATATTAAAAAAATACTTTCCTCATATTTGATTTCACTATAAAAAAATTATAAAAGAAAATAAAATATAATTAAAATTAATTAAATTTTTATATATTTTTAAATTATTTAATCTTACTATAATAAAAAAAAATAAGTACAATGAGCTTAAATATATAAAAATAATTTATTAAATTTAAATTTATTTTTTATTTTCCTTTATTTTTTCTTTCCATTCTACTTTTCCTTTCTATTTTCTTTCATTCCCATTTTCCCTCAAATTTTCCGAAACCAAACATAACCAAAAGTTCAAATATATATATATATATCATAAAAGCCTTTCTTATCATTTGGCATTCTACTCTCCTTCTACAAACCATACAATCAAAAACTGTTTTTTCTCATACCTTACTTCCACTTGGAAGATTATTGAAAGGCTGACAAATTTTATCTTGAAAGATACTGTCAATTGATTGATCCTTGTGTCCAAAGTTTTCTAGTCATCCGTTTTTCTTTCTTCCATCCAACATAATTTTCCATTTTTCCTATTCTTTGAGATTCTTCCCAGTAGTTATTACACTGCTGATCCATATTTGCCACCAAGCTAGTAGTACAGATCTTAAGTTCCTAGAAGTCGACACATTTAATAGAATTGTTCCCTCAACTTTTGAGGATACAATAACAGACAGCTTAATGTTTATTGGCACCTTACAGATCATGAGATTCAACAAGCATTGAATTGATCTGAGATGAAGTCTTTATTCCTTCTTGGCATATGCCTCTGGTAGAAGGCTTTGATCCTTCCAAGTCCATCTTCGAGAGAAGGTGGATCAATGGCAAAAGTTACTCGAGGCCAGTTCCTCATTCCCACAGCTACACCTGCAACAAATACCCCAAAATGATTAGACCCACTTCGTTTTTGTAATCCACTATACAAGCAACTAAAACTAAAGTAGGGTTGCAACTCCGATGGGTTCAGTCCGATTGATAGCTAACGCAAACCTAACCTGAATTAAAAAACAATTAATCTAAGTCCAACCCAACTCGCCCTTTAATATAAGGTTCTCAACCTTATTTTTCTAAGCTCAAAATGAGTTTTGAGTTATATAGAATAACATGCATTATAAATATTATAAAAATATCAAATCGGTCTAGAGTTAGGCTTTGGTTATTGGATCATTGACCCATGTCTAACCCAAAATGAGTTAGGTTGAAAAAATTTGACTCAAGTTTGTCCAAACATCGAGTTGGGTCGGAGCATCCTAAGCTAACCAAGGTTGCTTGCTTCTTACCTGTAAGGACAATCACTGATTCCTCTTTAGACAGCTTCATACAGAACTCTACATCATCATCAATGTCTTCCAATAGAGACAGGTTCAGCTTGACCTGCAAAGAAACCATAATTGACAATAATCATCTCAATATTCTGAAGTGCAAAATATATCATGTTTTCTTTCTCCCTTTACCATTACAAACATGGATCCTTCCGGCTTTTGCAGGCAAGTAATGCAGGGGATATCCTTGATTCTCTCATGAATTATGTCTGCACATTCTCCAAGTATGATGATAGTGTTTGAGAAGAAATCCTCTTTTGTTTTCTCCAGGATCTCTGGAAATGCACCCTGATAAATGAACCAAATCATTTATCAGAGTGTTCGATCTCTTTAAGAAATGAAGAACGGAAAAAAAAAAATGGCATGCTCCCTTACAAACCTAAATAAAAGTTGCGGGATCAGAAGAAATATTGAGACAATTTATAATGCTCTCAACAACCTGAAATGAAAAGCAACAAAGATATAAGTTGAGTGTTTTATTACCAGGAAGTTTCCTACCTAGTCAATGTTTCCAATTCTACTACACATGGGATCATATACTGAAATTAAGTTCAAATTCATGCTTTATTACTATATTTTTCTTGGGATAGTGTCAGATTTTTCATTAAAAATTAGTAGGTTTATGTAAAGACCCACTCACTCCCATATAGATATTGTTTGCCGTAAGGGTAATGGGTCATCATTGTTTTAAAACTTGTCCACATGGTTAAGAGGAGTTCATTCATATATGGTGTCAAGAACTTCTTCCCCCATCCAATATGTGACCCCACAGTCACAATGTTCTTATTGTGTCCCATGAGATTGAAAGATCAGATAGGCAAACATCTCTTATATGGACAGATAGACATAGTCCCACACTAAGGTCATGGATTAATTTTGATACTATTTGTAATAGCTCACTCTCTCCCATATAGATATTAAGGGCTTTGAGCCCAATAAACCATCACGATTTTAAAATGCATCTATATGGTTATGGGGATAAATATAATCAGGTTTCGAAACATGCTTAGAAAGTTTCTAAAAGCCTAGAAAGATATGACTTTGTCTCTCCCCCCCTCAACCCCATAAAAAATTGTTTTCACTGATTTTTTTTTCAACATTTTTAACATAAATAAAACATTAATTTTCATAAAATTAAATTGTAAATATTTATATTAATTTTTATTTTAAAATAATATTTATTTTTACTAAAGTATAAATTTCTAAAAATAAAAAATTGATAAAATAAAAAAGAATAGGACAAGAAAAATTCCCCGTATCCACTCCACCCCATTTATATTTTTTAGATGGGATAGGAATAGATAGAAACAAAAGAAATAAATGTAAAGAAGTTGGGATTAGGGTGATCCATCCTAAACCCACTCTACTGTCCTCCCTAAATGCAAGCCATGATTAACAAAAATAAAAGCAAAAGAAAACTGAAGAGACATCTTGCCAATATATTATCTATTTACTGTGCAGGGTTCTGCCATATAAGAACATAAAGCACAACAATAATCGACCTTTCCAAGTAGCTAAAAGCTGAAACGGTTCACTGCTTCAAAACCGAAAACATATTTGGCAAGACTTGTGTAGCAAACGTAAAAGTTGCATCTGATTAAGGACCACCCAACAATAATCAAACCTTTTGTAACCTCATAATATATTCACTTCTTAAGGTAATATATTTACCTATCACTCTTCCAGCACATTAACCAATTCGTACTCAACTAGTGAAAGATTGTTATGCTCTTTAACTACAAAGTTAGCATCCTTGGTCACTTCAACACGTCCCCATTTGTCGACTGCTAGCCTCATTGATCCCTTAAACATGTCAATCTTTGCTTTGTGCAGAATCACAGTGGCGCCCGACTTTATCATATCAACTGCATGGTGACAAAGGTACCTCATTACTATTAATATAAAACAACAATGCTTTGACATCTTTCATACACACAAACTCATCTAAGTGCTACTGGGATAAGGAAGCTGGGACCAAACTACATTTGTGTGAAGCCCAAGCAATGTGAGATCGAGCAGATGAAATAAATTTTTAATAGTGAATCAATAGATCACTGACTTTAAGGTACCAGTTTAAAAATGTATCATTCTCAGTTTCGCCACAAGCATTATTTACAATAAAGTTAAACAGAAAGAAGGATTCCATACTTCTAAATGTATGATTAATGATAGGTAGAATATTCACAGTTTCAAGTCCAGAAAAATGTTTCCATCTCAATTAGGTAGTAGTAAGCACAGTCAAGTATCTATAGGTCAATGATGAGGGAACAATGGAAGGGAAAAAAGCTTGCAGGGGCAACAGAATGAAAATGTAATGACCAACTGAATTCATTTAGGCTTCTGCAGGCATCTATGTTATGGTTGTTACTTAGCCTGGGGAGGGATGTACCTAAAGGAAGGCTCAATGCCTTCGTTTGAGTATATTGATTGATTAGGATCTTAATGAGACAGAGAGAGTTGCTTTTTGTGTTCTCTCTTGATTGTCTTTGCCTTTTTGTGCCCATTGTGTCCGTCCTGTGTCCTCTAATATATTTTTTTGTTGCTATATACATACGTCTTGTATTGCCTATCAAAAGAATATAAATACAATCCACCCCACATAAAAATGTCTTCTATGGCAATTGTTCAAAATTGGGCATAATGCATCTATTGTGAGAGAGAGAGAGAGAGAGAGTTGAATAAATTTCCAAAAGCAACATGGTTAATTTATCCAAACAAGAACGTAATATAGAATCCTCAACTGTACAAGTGGATGCTAGGTTGAGCTCATCTCAAATTCAAAATTCCTATCTTATCCTACTGCAGTTTTTAAGAGCATCACGCTTCAATATTTAATAAGCTAGATTACAGTAAAGCCATGTCAGGAACTTATTTTAATTGTTGAAGTAACTCAAAAAAATAAAAAGTTTTTAGAAAATATGTCTTTGAAGATCTAGGTCCAACACTACAAAATTGGAAGAAAAAAGGAGTACCAAAATTTAGGTTCAACCCTGCTTGGTTAGGGAAAACAAAAAAAATGCCCATAGTGTTTGCTTTTGTCAAAACCTTTTCTTTTGGTTTGGCAAGCTTGCAACAATGACCTGGATTTTTACGTCCAATGTTGATGGCTTAATTGGTAAGCAAAGGTGGCAGGTCAATGAAGAAAGGGAATATGGAATGGGCCCGAGGTGGAAAACTTTTGGTCTTTGTCATAGATTGATTGATGGTAATAACATTGTTTTTTTTTTTTTTTTTTTTTTTCATATATATTTATTTTATGACAAGGAATTGAACCCAAGACCTCCACAATCCCCAATCCAAACTCTTGCCACTTGAGCCAAGCCTCAAAGGTAGTAAACATCATTGATGTTAACTTCTTCATTCACAAAAATAAGTGGTTGAAATGACTTCTAGCAGATGTTAAATTACTGAACATTGAGTTGTTGCTTGCTTGAAAATCATGAAGGAGTTGGATTTTAAGGTGCAATTAATCAACAAAGAGCCAACAAAAAAATTTCCAAACTTAAATCTTAGAAATTGACATAGAAGCACAACATCATATATTTCAAATTTAAGTAATCTAATGCAACTGATCCTTCTCAGGCACTAAACCATGACAAAGAAAGTTCATCTTCAGTAGATGCTGAGAAAAATGAAACAGAAAATATAATAAATTTTTTAACTTTCATGCTATTTTCAATTTCCTTGTATTACCAACAATGAAAATTCTGCAGCTCAAAAATTCAAATTTTATTTTATGTTTACGGCGGCCTAAGCATACCTAAAGATAAAATATTTCACTTCGTTTATCTCACTTTTTCTCATGAGCCAACATTAAGAAAAAAAAAATTGAAAGCTAACACCCCTTTTTAACACTCTTTTAACACAATTCCAAGAACATTACAACGTAAGATGCACAATTCTCTTTGTTTCCCACATTTCCTCAGCAACCAAACAAACCACAAACACACCCTAAACGAGAAACTCACAAAAATAAAAGGGACACATACTCAAGATATAAACAAATACCTTGATCGTTACGAGCAGTGAAGATGATCGCCCTAGTCTCATCCCCAACAAGACACTCAGCAATACGAGTGTGGCGAAGATGCTGCGACACCAATCGACCATTTTGCAACACGGTCTTAGAGCTCACCACCTTCACCGTCAGAGTGTGGCCACCGGTCCCCGGCTTTAACTGGTCCACCTTCGTGAACACCGACTTCGTCTTCTTCGTCACAGCTGCCTTCGTCGTCTCCGTAGTCGCCGTTGTTATCGCCGTCTCCGTAGTCGCCGTTGCCATCGCTCAAAAACCCTAGCTCCAGGATCCAAATCGGTTGGGGACGTGAAGAAGCCCTAGAATAAAAACAAACGTGCTAGGGTTTTGCTTTTAGGGTATTGTTGGACTTAGACTTGGACCCTTTTAGAGCTACTTTTGTGTATATGGAAATTGAAAAGGCTTGAATAGGGTCTTGAACAGCTACACGGCCGGCTATGGAGGATGAGTGAAGATGAGAGCACGGGATAAGGGTGAGAGAATAGGAGGGGAAGAGCTACACAGCCAGCTATGGAGGGGAAGAGAGCAAATTAGGGGGGGAAAACGGGAAAAAGGGGAGAGAGGGGGGAGAGAACGGGAGGGGAAGGTACCCGGTTTCAATTTTTTTTTTTCTTTTTTATTTGGATGGCTGAGATTTAATCAGATTCATCTAATGGCTGAAAAAAAAATGGAGGCATGGTACCGAAGGAGGTATTGTAGAATTTTCCTTCATGTTTTTATACGAAGAATAATCAATTTTTTTACAAAAATATCCTTAATTACATAAATCCTAATTAGTTAAAAGAAATGATTAATTTTTACGAGGAAAGAATAAAGACATTTTTATCGAAATATGATAAAAAAAAATAATAGAGGTTAAATTGTTATATTTGAAAATTATTTTTTAATCCTAATAACCAAAAATGGGGATTTTGATTTTTTTTAAAATTGTTATATTTGAAAATTATTTTTAAATTTATGATAATTTATCAAATGTCAAATTTAAAATTTTAATTCAATTACTAAAATGTAAAATTGTCTTTAAAAGATAATTTTAAATTAAAAATTTATACTCAAACTATTTTTTTTTTCAAAAGATAGTTTTAATGTTTTCGTTACATTATTTCAAATCATTTTTAATTGACATTTTTACAGATTATTGCAAATTTAAAATTATTATTTTAATTATTATAAATGTCAACTTAATTTTATACCTACCATTTTTTTCATAAATATTTATTTTAAAAGAATAGTACAAATATAAAAAAAAAAATCCTTAATAATCTCCGCTAGGTATACCTTGTATTACTTTCTCTGAATATTAAAAATGAATTTTCATAATTAAAATGAATTTGGTTGTTTTTTTCCCTTTTACTTTTTCATATTTAAATAAAAATAAAATATTAAAAAAAATAATTTAATACTTAACACTATTAAATACTTTAAATTCTATTTAAAATTAAATAAAAAAACACCCCCTCATATTTTTGGATAGTTACATAATAAATAAAAAGAAATATCTAAAAATGCGATTGTTCATCAAATATTTATGTAAATATGACCAATTTGGCTTACACAATACACAATTTTTTTGTTAGAAAAATATAGATTGTTGAACGAAGATACTAATAATGTGATGAGGAAATAAAATACTAAGATGAACTAAAAACAATGAGATTAAGATTAAGGTAAGAAATAATAAAATTAAACTTATACAAAATAATAAAATTTAAATATATATATTGTATGACTTAATTAGTCACGTTTTGTAGTGCATATTAATTCGATGTTATATTGGAACCCTTTGATAAAAGATCTCGTAATAAATACGACCTTTTAGATTTTAATTACGTGTCAAATTTTGTCATTACTTGAATGTCAATTTTGTAATCTAATTATAAACCATTATCCAAAAAGTAGAAAAACGACAAAATCCCCCTTCACATGTAAAGAAACGAAATCTTCTCCTAAATGTAAGGGGTTGTACCGACTAATTTTCATATTAAAAAGACCTAGTGAAAATGGTTAAGTATAATAAAAAAGTTAGAAAGAGGAAGTAAAGCAAGTAAAAGGGGAAAGAGAAAAATTAAGACAAAAAAGTAGGTTATTGGTAAGAAATGTACGTAGTTAATTTGATTGCATACTAGTATTTGTAATCCTTCATCACTAATCTCAATCAAGTGAGTTATTTAGTTTTTGTTTTGAAAAATATTTTAGAGGTTTTAACATGACATACACTTGATTATGTAAATTAAAACTATTATACTTAACTGTGTTAAGTAATATGACGTAAGACTATTAGGTTTGTCATGATTCACGAAGCTATTATGTTTTATGAATTTTCAATTTTTAGAAGATATTGATTATGTGTTAAAATCAATATGAGGCTTTGACTTTCAGGTGAGATAATAAAATAGATATTCTTTATGAATTGAGGCACTAACGATGAAAGTTGGTTGTAACAAATATTTACAACAAAAACACAATGATATCTCATGAAATTGAAATAGCGTATCCTTTTGGGTGATCCTAAGAATATGTAATCATGAAATTTTTTGTCATAGTAACTCCTTCAGTGGAATTTAATATATGCTTTTTATGAGTTAAAATATATCAGTTGATCACATAATAAGAGAACTTGCAACTCAAGGATTAGAGATGTAATCTTAATGGGTTGATAACACCATCTTATTAGATTGCGGACATGACCTACTTTCTACTACTTGTAGGCTCACCATGAATAGGTATTTGTAATCTCAAGATTACTTCTCTAATTCTTGAATTTTAAATCCTCCTATTATGTAATTAACTGACATACACTAGTTCATAAAGAGCATATGTCAAAATTCGATTAAGGAATTATTATGACTATAATTTTCCTAATCACATGTCCTCAGGATCATTTAAGAGGACATATTATCTCAAACCCATGAGATATCATGGTGCCTCTATCTAGAATAATTGTTGGCATCCACCTTAATCTATAGTGACCTAATTTGTAAAGAATATATAATCGCTTTAGAGTCATCCATAAGTTAAAGCTATCGATGATCTTAACACTAGTTCAATATTTTCTTAAGGTTGAGAGTCTATGCAATATAGTAGTTTGGTGAATCATGATTATTCGATAACTAATGTTATGATTCATCATAATTCACATCAAATATGTAACCATACACACTAGTTCACTCATCATGGGAAAACTATCTTGATGACTAAGACAAGTCAATCTTCTAATTAAGAGATAGTGCACTATAGTCCTCGATGGATGACCCAAATCCATGAATCAACTACGAAGTACTCATTCTCTTGCGAGGAAAGCATGACTTGGATCTTGTGTGCAAGTTCTAATGCACCTAAGTAATTTGCAATACAAGTGATAAAGGTATGAATGCTCAAATAATAATTAATGCAAATAAGAATAGAAAAAGAGAATCAAAATCATAATAAATAAATTTATTAATGAAACTAAAGTCTATTACATTATATCATGCTTTCAAGGACTTTATCTTAACAATTATGCCCTTGTAAGAGTGGATGTCCTTAAATGACAACAATCTTTGACCATAATGAGAGCAATTGTTGGTGTGATAAGGGCTTAGTTAAGGCATCGACAAACTAATCTTGTGTTGAAACATAAGAGATGTGGAGGTTATTATTAGAGACTTTGCCACATACAAAATAAAAACCAATCCTAATATGCTTCATGCGAGAATAGAAAACAAGATTGACACATTGATAAATTGTCCCTATATTATCACAATATATTGTAGATTGTTATGATAAGTTCTATGAGTAAAGATTGAATCGAAGAAAGTTTAGTAGCAATAGAGGCAACTATGTGATACTCTCCATTAGTAAATGAATGAGCAACAAAGCATTGCTTGTTAGAAACCTATGAAATCAGATTGTGTTTAAGGAATACGATTTATGCAATGGTTAATGTCTAATCATCCTTATTCCCACCCTAATTAGCATCACAGAAAGCTTAGAGAAGAGTGGTGAGTTCTTGCATAAAAAGAGGCCATGTGAGATAGTACCTTTCAAGTAACAAAGAGTTATTTAGCATAACCTAATGAGTAATAGTGGTTTGAGGCATGAATTAGAAGAGTTTGTTCATTGCAAAAAATATCTAGACGTGTAACAGACAGATATTGTAAGCTGCCAACAACACACTTGTATTCAGTAGCATCAATAAGGTGAGCAATATCATCAAGAGTAAAATTGGGTTGGTAGAAAGAGGAGTTTGTACCTCCTTAGCATTGGACATCTTGGTATGATAAAGAACATCCTAAATGTACTTGCTTTAGGTGAGTAGCATCTAGATTTTAACACCCAAGAAATAATATACCTAAGATCTTTAATGGGAAACCTTGTGGATGGCTATTTAATAAAAATTGTAATAAAAGATAAATGGTAACCGGTGATAATAAGATTGTGGACCCGCATTTTTCACGTGTGCCCCCACTCGATCGGCGAGACTCGCTTTTTATTTGTGAAAAATTAATTTTAGAAAAGTAGGAGTCGCCACCTATTTTATTTTTATTTTGAAGGGAAAATAAAACAAGAAAGAAAAACCCTAAAAAGTGACTCCATAGTTTTGGAAAAAACATGTCTTTGAGAAACCTGAGTCTAGGTCCGGGGATCAGGTTACTTATTGGGAAGGTACCTTTAAAAGGTAGTACCCATCTAAGCCCTATAAAGGTCTCTACTGACAAAGTTAAGGAAAGTGTGACAATTAATCAGTTAATTATAGATACTTAAATAGGCTAGGTGATTTTAAAGAGTGACATGCCAAACACAATCAAATTGCAATAAAGGAGAGTTAGGTTGCGTACCTGAACCACTCTTCAAGCGCTATCATAAAACATGAAGGTTAGTGTAGAAATGTAGCACACAACATTTATTTTATTCAAGCAAATCAAGCATATATCAAGACATCCAAGAATCACGTCAAATATGGATATGGTCATCAATGGCATACAAGTTCATAGAGTTCTAAAAAATAGATGAGAAGAGAGCGTACCTGGATAGCAAGCTAAAGCGCCTTTATGGGAAGCAAGGTTAGCCCAATAACAAATATAAAACAAATTCAAGCATATCTCTAAGAGGAATCAAAATCAATTAAATACCAAACAAACATCTTTAAAATCAATATTAGTGAAGATATCATGAATGTAGGACCCCCCACCAAAGTCCATATTACTTTTGCACGAATTGATTCAATGAATTCCATTGTTTGGAATCATGAAGTTCGTTCATGCTTGAGAAAATTGAGAAAAATCAAGAAAATTGGTTGAAAATCAAATAAAATAGTGAAAATGCATGCCGAAAGGAAAAGGGCAGCAAGAGTATGTTAGAATATGGATTTTATACCTAGAAAGGATCTAAGATGAATTTTTCAAAGCTAAGAATATTTAGTTAAACAAGGGTTCAAAAATTCAATTTAAAACAGTAAGTTCCCAATCAAAGAAGCAAATAGAGGAGAAGGTGTGTATAGCAAGGTTGTCATGGAGTGAAGCCGGGAAACTCTGGATAGAAGGGACCAATTCACTGCAGGAGTGTTCAACTGTCAAATGCTTCAACTTAAAAGACATCTTGATTTGTAAACTCAATTGGAAATTGAATCATCCTCCTCTCCTATCCGACGGCAGGCGTCGGGTGTGAAATATCCGGAGAAGGTAGAACGTCGGCCGGATATAATGGCGGCTGTGAGACATCCGGGTGGAAGTGGGGTGTTGGCCAGATAGAATGGCGGCTGTGAAACATCTGGATAAGGTAGAACGCTGGCCGGATATAATGGCGACTATGAGACACCCGGGTGGAAGTGGGGTGTTGGCTGGATAGAATGGCAGCTGTGAAACATCTGGATAAGGTAGAACGTTGGCCGGATATAATGGCAGCTGTGAGACATCCGGGTGGAAGTGGGATGTCGGCCAGATAGAATGGCGGCTGTGAAACATCCGAATAAGGTGAGATGTCGGCCGAGTAGAATGGCGGTGATTGAAGCCAAAATATGTGCTCTAATGACACATATTCGATATGATTTGTGCACCAAAAGACATTCAAATCATCCAACTTGACCTAAATCAATGCTAAGACCCTAGCCATGAGTTTAATCTATACTTTGGAGATTTATCTCAGGTTCAAGGGAAGAAAATTGTGCAAATTGAATGACTTTAGATTTTGAAAGATCAAGAAAGGGCTAAATGAGGAAATAAGTGAATCAAGACTCATTGAACGTAAGGAAAGGCAAAACAAGGATATCATGAGGTTGGAGGATGATAAATGACCATTATGGAGTAAGAAAGAAGGCAAGGAAGCATGGGAAATGAGGCATGAAGCAAGATTTAGCTGCATGGAAATTTAGAACTCAAAAAAATCTGATGGCATTATATACTCTGACTTTGAGGACAAATTTAGAGCACTTTTTGGAGTCCATTATATACATACTATATATCGTTTCGAAGCTTGGGAAGTCAAGAGTCCAACACTTCAAATAGTTTGCAAATCAGAGCTGAAATGGAGAAGTTATGGTCATTTGAAGACAACTGCACCAAGTTGGAGGGTCATTTCGAAATGATTTCGAAATTCAACTTATGAATTCGAAATCCACTTCGAAATGACACCAATTTCGAATTCACCCACTGCCACTTTGATGTTCCGCCTCCTCTACCTCGGGAATTGCATCTAAAGCACTCCATCCGCCCTAGGTGGACCCCACACGACTAGAAATCACCATTTTATTATTTTTTAATCATTTTTAGGAAATTATTTTGTAATAAGTGGCCAATGAGAGTGTGCCACATGTTAGGTAATTGAGGATATTATATAAACTCTCTCAATTCTAGGTTTTAGGAATATTTTTAATCTTGGATTTTTTTTCTGGAGTTTTTGACATTGAAGGAGGAAGAAGACGAGAACTTTGGTTTGTTTTCTTTTTCTTCTTTATTGAATACATTGTTTTTAGTTTCTTTTGATTCAAATTATGGATTTTTACCCTATTATGGATTGTGAATGTGACATCACCCCCATGAGAGGCTAAGAGCCAACTTGGGGCTTGAAGCATGAAAACCTAAGGGTTAGGAAACCTATAGGGACAATGGGTAAATTATTATAACAATAAGATTAATTATTGGTTGAGTGACAATTTATCAATTTTTTTTTATCCTATCCTTGTGAGTTCATTTAGGGAATGATACGGTAGGTTATTACTTGATACTAGTGATTCTTGGTAATTCTTGATCATTAGTTATCCTCATCTTACCTACCGTTATTTGCCCCTAAACAAAGCTATAAGGAGTAGGAATAGTTAAAAAGCCAAATCTTAAATTGATAATCAATCTCATTCATTTGATGGTTTTAGGAATCTGTTTTAAAAAGGAAAAATTAGGTTTCAGATGCAATTTTGAGTTATAGAACTCAACTTGATCGCGAGTGGCTAAGGATCCTAAAACCTTAAGATCATATTACTTAAAATACCTTTGTTTTCTATAATTTCTATACCCTAGGTTGGATTGTGGAAAACCCCAAACTTGAATCAATTGAATTTAAAATCAATATTCATTTTCTCTTATTAATTTAATTTCTTTTACTTAGTTTCACATTATTCACATATTGTTTTTCACTTAAGGATTTAAACAAAAATAATTCATTTATTCTAGTATTGACAATTTTCATAAGCCAGTCATTGAGAACGATACCCGGAATACTACAAAAGCCGTAGTGACTCTTTCTCTAGTTTTTCTTGACCAGAGTTACTACGTAAAAAGGCTAAGTATTTTGGTACAATAGAGAAATTTCGGTCAGGCGGCTGTGAGACAAGTGGGATGTCGGCCGGGTGGAATTGTGGCTGTGAGATATCCGGGTGGAAGTAGGATGTCGGTCGGGTGGAATTGCGGCTGTGAGATATCCGGGTGGAATTAATGAGAATTTCTATCCGGGTGGAATGAGCGATGCCATAAACTAAGAACCCTCAAGAACTATGGTAACCTCTGCATCTATTTAACCCTAAGAAAAACCGTTTTACACAGCCTTTATCAAGTTCCCACCTTTCTCGGAATGCTCATGGTCTCCATATCCGAGAATACCAAGGTAAAGAAAGGGAAGAAACGCAGATACAGAAGCACGCAAAAAAGACCAAGAAAGAAAAGAAAAGAAAACAGGGGAAAAGAAGACAGTCGGTGGGTATTTTGAAGTGAGATTGGAACACAAACGGGGGCAAGACCCCCAGCATCAAATTCCAAAGTAAACCTATATTCAGATTACTTTCAGATGGAACTAAAAGACATTAAAAGGAAGATTAGAATAGCATAAGTATGCAAGCAAATCAGTCTTAACAAATCAAATTATGACCCTTTGCATCCACACCAAACAACAAGAATGAATTTTCAGAAAACCAGGTCAGGGGATATTAAAACTAGATTGTGATATAACAAAAATATGGAAACATACCTGCACGTTCTCTTCTCCAATTGCTTGGTTTCAGGCTGCTGCACCTTTTCCCGACTGAGAAATCTGCTCCCCAAACCTTTTTTTGTCCACCAATCTTCTCCCTCTCTATACGTATTCCAAATCTTTTTCTTCTATGCCTCCTTTCAGACGATCCTCTCCTACGCCTCTCACAATCAAAAGAATCCCTCTCTTCTTTTTCCTTCCTCACATATATATCTTACCCCCTAAAACCTAAATCTCCCTAAAAAAAGGCAAATTCTCCTATTTTCTCTCTTCTTTTCTCCTTATCCTTTTTAAAATCTTCCAATTCAAAAGCAATCTTCCCAATTTCAAATTCCTCTCCAAAACCTTCCAAGGAGAGTCCCACTTTCCTTAAACTCCAATAGTAAGTTTCTTTGCAAAAACATGGAATTTTTGAAGTTAAATAATTGAATGAATAGATAAGTAAGTAAATAAATTAGGAAACGGTAAAAATAAAATAAAATAAATAAATAAATAAGTTAAGAAAAATAATATAAAGAGGAAAATAACCAATAAAAAGTGAATGATAATCATAAAACTAAAACTAAAAAAAATAAAAATAAACCAATAAACAAGAGCCGAGCCCAAAAGCCATGTAACCATGCAAGTCATACAAGTCGCTAAAAATGTCTTAATGGGCCAAGTGCGTCTAAAAGGGCTTAGGTGAACCTAAATGAGCCTAAGGTTGGGACAAGGGTGCCTAAATGGATCTAAGGTGTCTAAATGGGCCAAGTGTATCTAAATAGGCTTAGGGTGCCTAAATGGGTCAAGGGTGCTTAAGTGAAGTCTAAATAGGCTTAGGGTGCCTAAATGGGTCAAGGGTGCCTAAGTGAAGTCTAGTCTAAATCAAGACTACCGAGGATCACAATAAATGGTCGGATAATCCCTTAACTAAAGTCTCCGAGGTGACTCAGAAAAGGGTAAGTCGTACGAGTAGTAATGAGCTACCAAGGAACTACCGTGGAGCACTGGAAGTGAATTTAAAGACATGTGCTAAATGGACAAAATTGAGGGTCTACAAAAATCCTCCACATAGACAAGTAGATGAATAATGACTCCATCATGAGCACAAATAAATAAGAATGTGCCAAATCGAGCATTGGAAAAATCAATAAATAAAATAAAAGTTTCTAGTTCATTATATTGAACATGAGAATGTTTTTTAAGCCTATATAGAGCCTATTGTAATTTGCATATATGATTAGGGAAATTTGGATATATAAAACCGAGTGGTTGAGTCATGTAAACATCATTTGAAAGGTGACCGTGAAGAAATGTATCGTTCTCATCAAGTTATTGGATTAACCAATTATGTGAGAAGGAAATAAAGGGAACAAGATGAATAGTGGTAGGTTAGATAATTAGATTTAAAGTTTGAGTATAGTCAAGATGGGGCCATTGGTGAAAGCCTTTAGCCAGAAGACGAGCTTTTTATCAAGAAATAGAGTCACTAGGATTTTTCTTGACATGAACAACCCACTTACGACCAATGAGATTTTGTTGTGAATTGGAAGGAACAAGTTGTCAAATTCTATGCTAGATAAGAGCATCGAACTCATTAGATATTGCCTATCTCTATTCATCAATATTCAATTTTTGTGAAATACAAGTAGGTTTGATAAGAGAATTGGGTGAAACATAGATCGGGCTGGCGTTGATGAGTGGGACTTAGAAGAAGGGGAACTAAAAGGATCTCAAGAAGTTATAATCAATGGGAGGTGAACATGGGTGATATGTAGATGACAAAAGGAGATGAATTAATTTAAGAAGGTTGAGATGAAAATAAGGAAAGGTATGAGAAAGAATGAAGGTGCTTGGGTGACAATATTAGAACATCTTGTGGTGTTGATCTTGATAGGTTTTGTTCAACCAGAGAATAAAGACAAATATATTTGAGAAAGTCTACATCTTGAGATACATAAATCAAGACATAAGCTAAGAAAAACGCATGCTTTGGACCTTGGCTTTGTACCCAATCTCCTATATTTATAACTTCATGCAAGAATTTAAATTTCATGATTCATTTTGGATGGTCTAGATCTAAACTTAATAACGAAAAATTGAAAAAAAAAAAGATGGAAACGTTATTATGATATTTGGTAGAAGTATTTGCCTTTATTTCTGATATCTGTTATTCTTATTTTACATAATGGGAAGAAGCAGAATTATAGCCAGAAATCATCCTATATTTTTGAAGTAAATATTTAATTTATTTTTTAACATAATCATTACCAAATAAAATCATTCAATTTGTAGGTTACGTAATCAATTGAAGAAGCAGATTAGCAAAGAGATAAGCACAAATCCATCTTAATCTTTTTATCACAATCCAATATCCAAAACCCATTACTTTAAATGATCAACTCTGTGAGAAATTGAAATATAGAATTACAGGGCAGTGGGTTGATAAAGAAGAAGAGGAAATCAGAGCAGAGATGGCTGAATTGGAAGCGGATAAGAAGAAGGAAGCTGTGTGTGTGACAGGAGCCAATGGCTTCATTGGGTCTTGGTTGGTTCGGACCCTGGTGGAGCATGGCTACACCACCATCCACGCCTCCATCTTCCCCGGCTCCGACGCCTCGCACCTCTTCTCTCTCCCGGGCGCCGCCGCCGCCGATATCGTCGTGTACGAGGCTGACCTCCTCGACGCCGAAGCGGTGGCCAGGGCGGTGGAGGGCTGCACCGGGGTGTTCCACGTGGCGTCTCCCTGCAGTCTCGAGGACCCTAAGGATCCTGAGAAGGAGCTGCTAATGCCGGCGGTGGAAGGGACAAAGAATGTTCTGGAAGCTGCTAGAAGGTTTCAGGTGAGGCGCGTGGTGCTCACCTCATCCATTTCGGCCTTGGTCCCCAACCCCTCTTGGCCTCCCAACATTCCCTTCAACGAGACCTCCTGGACTGACCTCCATTACTGCAAATCTCGCCAGGTCTTCTCTTTTTCCTCTCTTCTACGCTGAATAATCTTACAGAAAATTGTTTTTCTTAATTTTTTGCCTGAAATTACTAAACAAGTGTTAATCATGAGGCTTATAAAGATTGAAGAGGCCAATCTCATAAAATTGAATGAATGCGTGAAGAGATAAAACTAAAGG
Organism: Vitis amurensis; assembly: GCA_037355405.1. Lineage (NCBI taxonomy): Eukaryota > Viridiplantae > Streptophyta > Magnoliopsida > Vitales > Vitaceae > Vitis > Vitis amurensis. The sequence continues at coordinate 28,694 of JBAPGN010000024.1, forward strand.
CAATTCAGTAGCATCGATGTGGTCCTCAGCCCAGCTGTTTGGTTTTTGCAACCAAACCTAAATCCAAATGGAAACTATTAGGTTATGTTTGGTTCTGGAAAATTTGAGGGAAAATCAGGAAAAGAAAAAGGAAGTAAAATAAAAAATAGATTTAAGTTAATAAAATTTTAAACTAGTTTCATTTAATTGTATTTTCTATGTTTAAATTAAACAAGAGAGAAATTTTTCTTAGTATTATTTTTTTTTCCTTTGTACTTTCTGTGAACCAAATATGATGTAAGAAAAAGTTGGATTGATGCTAAGTAACACATCTACTAATGTGGATGTTTTTTGTTTCAATTTATTGGTCGCGCAATTGGTTGGTATAATATAACTGGTTATATGATTCAGATTCATTCACAATGCACATCATGCACATAACACATATGTGATACCTCTTGTCAAATGTGACTTTGCTACCATTTTAAACAATCAATTATCTTAAAAGCTTAAGTTTGTAGGATTTGGATTCACAATGCACATCATGCACTCCAGTATCCTCTTTCATGTGCATATGTACGGACCCATACCTGCACATAAAGAGATACATAACACATGACCTCTTGCCAAACGGGACTTTGATACCATTTTAAACAATCAATTATCCAAGCTTAAATTTGTAGGATTTGGGCTGACCACATATATCATGTACTCTAACAATAGCTACATTTTCTCATCTGTTTGTTAGGTGTCTTGTAGCTGAGAACATGGTACGTTTCATTTTGTTTTTGATTAAACCCAAGATTTGTATCAGTCTAGACATAGAAGTAGAGAAAGGAAGAAGATATCTAGACTTAATGTTAGTGTCTAACTATCACAATAATGTCTTTGGGTCCATGTGCTATACCTGTAAATCAATGGTGGGTATTCCCCATTTTGGTTAGCAGTCTGCTCAATGGTTGTATTTTGATGAATCCACAAATTGGTGCATGATCCTTTTTTTTCCCCAATGATTAAGGAGAAGAAAATAGACAAGAAAAGAGCAGTCTGAAATTTTCTTCTTTTGGTTGTTGGTTTGAAAAGTAAGAATGGACCAATTGGGTCTTCCTCTGATATAGAAGTTATATGCCTGTACTGTTTAACCACTTTGAAATCAAAGTTAAACATTGGTTTTTTTATCACAGCTATGATATATTAAGGTCCGTCTTTTGCTTTCTGAATTTATGAATGTGGCAGAAATGGTATCCAGTGTCGAAGACGCTAGCAGAAAAAGCAGCATGGGAATTTGCAGGGAAACATGGAATAGATGTAGTGGCTATCCATCCAGCCACATGTCTCGGCGAACTGTTACAACCAAGATTGAATGCAAGCTGTGCTGTATTGCAGCAGCTGCTCCAAGGATCAACAGAAACTCAGGAATATCACTGGCTGGGGGCTGTGCATGTTAAAGATGTAGCGAAGGCACAAGTATTGCTATTTGAGACTCCTGCTGCTTCTGGTAGATATCTCTGCACCGCTGGTATCTATCAGTTTGCCGATTTTGCTGAGAGAGTCTCCAAACTCTTCCCAGAGTTTCCAGTTCACAGGTCTGTTCCCCGACATTATTTTACTTCTGTAAAATATTGTCTATGTTACTAGTCATCTCTCTCATGCAATAATTTATCAGTCCATCTTCTACTTGACAATTTATATGACAAGGAATTCGGTAGCTGATATAGGACAACCTTAAGATGGTTGTCTATAATTAAATGGGTGGGATAGGGCTTAGATATTTTAGGATTTAAGGAAGGGAACGATGACTTAAAATATAGGAAAAGGAAAAGATAAAGATGAAAAGGTAGGAAACTGTAGAGTCTCACAATTGCCTTTTAGGAATCTCACCTAGAAGAAAAGTAATGAGGTGGTATAATTGAAAATTGCAAGATATGCGAAAAACTTAGAATTAGGACCTTCATGCTTTTTTCTAAAACTCCTACATCTTCCAAATAATAGAATTAAAAAGAACATATAAACTTTCTTTCAGAATTAGAAACCTAAAACTTAAAAGAAACTTCTTGCGATAAGAATTTCTAATAAAGAAGCTTTTCTGGTTCTAAAAAGGACTCGGATTATTTCCATTTTTCTTCTTTTTTCAAATAGATCTTGGAGATTTATCCCCATCAGTAGCTTTGTTACTCATCTAAAGGGAAAGAAAAATATCAAATGTAATGGGTTGGAGCAGCATTGGATTTAACCATTAACTTCAAGGTCTGATTCATGACACATATCTCTGTTTAATGTACTAGTCCGTTTTCTTCAGATTATACCAGAATTCCTTTTCTGTTAGATTATAACTGTTGATACAAGCCTATAAGGATGAGGAAAATCATAGACAACCTCACACATCCGCATGTGTGTTTATTGTGGTTGGGTTAGAGAGGTTACTACAACGTTGCCTACTTCATGAAGCGAAAAGCATGGTCCCTTGTAATTGTGGCTGCATTCAAGTGCAGTGCTACTCCTTGTCCACAAACTGCACTTGCTATGAAGTTAATCTCCTGTGCACTTATAATTTGATTGCACCTTGCCCTCTCTATAATAATAATTATAGAAGTTTTTGATGGAAAATGAAGAGAATACAAAAGAAACATAGTACACCTTTATGCTAAAGTTGAGGTAGGGAATGATTGTTCAGCATGTTGTGGATAATCTGTTACCCTGCACTGAAATTGGATGAACCGATGAGTGTATTAAATGTGCTCCATGTGGTGCACATGTGGACAAAAGATTAATTGTATATCTTCAATTATTAGAAACTCTTTAGTGCTCATTGTTCATCATGTTATCTCAGCCTCTCAATGGGTTCTTATTTGTGGTGGCTCCACCCATGAGACAGGGTCTTCTACCATTGCAGTTTTGATTCTTCAGCAGTAGTGTACCTAAGGATGCAAGTTTTCTTGTCCTTCTGTAGGACCCCTTTCTACTTTGTCCAAGAAGGAACTCCTCTTATTGCTCAAACATGTCCATTTTTGTTGAGTGCCACCTTTCTTTAACCTGGTCCCAGTAAACTCCACTACATGTCCTTATATCTATTGGTCATTTTAATTTGTACATGTAGTGTGCCTTTTGCTTTGGTAGCTCTCTATTTGGCTGTGTTGAAGCTTTACAATCCCGATGCTTCTCTGGATTCCTCTTGAAGTTTCTTAGCTATGATGAAGGTTTGTATAGAATATGTTGATATCGACTTTTCAGAACTAAAGATGTAATGCTCTTCTTATGATCTAGAAATGGGAAAAAGGAAAACAATTCTGGTAGTTCATTTATTACGTCACCCTTAGTCATTGGATTAGTTAAGGTATCCATAGGAATTTGGTGCCGAGATAATTATATAGTCATCTGACCCTTGGAAATTAGGTAGCCTTGTAACTGATTTTCTCTGTTGCGACTTTAATCTTATTAAATGAATTGCTAAATCTTTAGTCAAATATTATTATTGATCAGTTCTCTCTTTACACCTGCTTGCAGTTAACAGTAGTTGTGAAAAATGTGAGATCAAAAGTGGCCTGCATTTAGTCAAAAAAAAAGGAAAGGAAAAAAAAGGGGTAGGATACAAAGAAAGAAAGATGGAAATAAAGTGTTGGGCATTAATATAAATAGTTGCCTTTCATCTGCTTCCCAAGGGCCTCCCTCAGAGGCCACCAGAATACAGTTATCTTTTAATTACTTATCAATCTATGGCTATGTGCATTGTCCTTGTGATCTTCAATCTTTTCAAGGACTGTTTGCTTTTAAGGATAATACTACCTTGACCTACCATGTCATGGATTTTTTTTTCTTTTTTTTTGCTGTGTAAATGAGAGCAAGGTCAGCTGGCAACAAATGTTATAAGGAAACAGGACAACCTGGATTTTTTGTTTTAATGAACCAAAAGAAATAAAAATGCATCTACAAAAATAACCTTCATTAATTTGATGTGCTTTCAAAGAATACTTTCTTCCTCTTTGTTTGATTAAGTTTCTTATCTGATTTCAGATTTATTGGAGAAACCCAACCAGGCATGATGGCTTGCAAAGATGCGGCAAAAAGATTGATTGATCTGGGACTAGTCTTTACACCAGTTGAAGATGCTGTTAAGGATGCAGTGGAGAGCTTGAAAGCAAAAGGCTTCCTGGAGCAGGGAAAGAAGCAATCTTAGATCCTTTTAGAGTTGGAACTTCTTTTTCTTTTTAAATTGGTTAGTAATAATGATGAAGAAAATAAAATGTCTTTTTTCTTTTGTTATTATTACTGTCATTATTTTCTTTGGTACAAAAGTAACTTTAAAACTAGAATTTGAATGTAAATATTTATGGTAAGAGTTTTAATATTCTATCATATTATCATGATATGAAACATTCAGGGTTCTTTCTTGTTTTAGTTGAACAAATTATGAGGAGCCTACTACATCTTGTGTCATTTACCACACTGACCCTGCAGCCAAATGGGAATCGACAGAATGAGTTGAAAACTCGAGCTACGATCACAGGGCAGAATATTACCATCTTGAAATATCAGACCTTTTATATATCGAGATCAGGTAATGGTAATAGGTGATGAGCTAGTGCTTCACTAATTTTACTATACATGGCCAACAAGAAAGGGACTGGGTTTGTCCATCCTGATGTTTGGTATGGAGACTTAGCCTTTGCCCTGGCATGTGATTGGGGACCTATCAGTGTTTGAATAGTGTCTTTGTCACCCATAACCAGGCAAAACTTTGGTAACATGTAGGTGACTTCAAACCTCTACTAGTCTGGCTTTTGTTTTAGTCTTTTGCTCATCTCTCTCCCTCTCTCTAGATAAAAGAAAGATTCTTTCCTTGTAAAAGAGCATCAAGGCTAAGGGTGGGGAAGATGATTGCACATGGAGTGTTGGTGGCTTTTAAGAGAGAGAGAGAGAGATACGAAGCGTTGGTGGGGAGAGAGAGACGTGCAATTCTAATTATGGAGGTTCTTCTGGCATTGCATGTGCATCAATGATATAGGCCCACTTCATATTATTCTACACCACTTCTCCTCCTTCCCCTTAAACCAATCTTAAACCTGTACCCTCTTCGCTCTCTCTCTCTCTCTCTCTCAATCTTGTATATATATTTCTCTATCTTCCTGATTTTCTCAATGTGGAACGAAGACTTGGGAGCAGTGGATGTACCTTGAGATGAGCAGTCCGGCACCTTGCACCCGATCCTGGTAAATACTGACCTTTTCATCCCCTTTGTACTGTTTCATCATTCTATTATTTTATCATCAGAATTGTTTCTGGATTATAACTCTCTTGGTTTTCAAAGACGCTAACTTTTTACCCTCATACTATTTCATTCATCGTTATTCAACTCTCAGAATTTTGTTTTCCATTTGAATTTTCTGTTTGGTTTCCAAAGGTTCATTTGCAGGGATCAGCCTAACTTTTTGATCGCTCTTTGGACTATTACATTCCTTATTGTATTCTCAGAATCGGGTTTTCATTGTTTCCGTCCTTGTGGTTTCTGAAGGTCCATCAGTGAGGACTCCCTGAGAAGGTATGTGTACTTTGCCAGTGAGAGCTGTATACAGGAGCTATTATCTGCCTCAGACACAACCCGGGTTGGGAACAGCAGTGATGGGTGGAAAGTCCTCACGCTCGACAATGGAGTGGAGATATCAAAACGGAGGTCTGGATCGCTTCACACCTTTCGCAGCCGCTGGCTGCTTAGATCAGTCTCACCTGAACAATTCATCACCGTGGCCAATGCCATTGATGCTGCAAAGGTGAATCCCATGTTTCTCCCAACTGTGAAGATGATCAGCATAATCAGACTTGCTAAGCCAGAACCACACAAATATTCTAACAGGGAGATTTTGACCATCTTAACTATATATAGAACTGCAGTGGTTGGATTCCGGTTCAAAAAATTGAAAAGAAAACTTTTGTCTCTATAAGCATTGTCCATTACTCCTTTCCTTTAGGTGATTGTCTTCTTTGCAAGTGACAAAATATGCCTGTATTTTGGCTATTATATACAAGAAACTTGGCAAATTCGTAGTCTAGGATAGTACTTTGATTCGATTAACAATACAGCATCGAACTGCTCTATGTCGTATCTATGTACTAACTTTGTCATTGGCTTTTATATTATTGTACTAGCAATGGGACTCTGATCTTGTAGAAGCCAAGTACATCAAGGATCTCGAAGACAACCTCAGCATCATCCGCCTCAGGTTTGGAGAGAGCTCTAAGCCCCTCTTTAGGAACAGGGAGTTCATTGTCTATGAGCGGCGTGAAACCATGGATGATGGAACCCTGGTAACAAGTCTTTATCATACGAGTATCTATTCTACCAACCCTCATTATTCACACTGCTAGAGAAACTGAGCTGTGGGTTTGCAGGTGGTAGCGGTAGCTTCACTGCCAAAAGAGATAGCTGCTGGATTGCATCCAAAGCAAAATAATGCAATCAGAGCATTGCTGCTGCAGTCAGGCTGGGTTGTGGAGAAGCTTGAGGATGACTCTTGCATGGTCACATATGTTATCCAGGTAACCAAACTGCTCAGCAAATTATGTACCAAACAGGAACTCAGATTCGCCTATTTTCTTGGATAACTTCGAATACAAAATTGACTTGAATCAACCCTGTTTTTGTTTTCTTACAAAAATCCAGTTAGATCCTGCTGGATGGCTGCCCAAGTGCTTTGTGAATCGACTCAACACCAAACTGGTTATGATCATTGAGAACCTTAGGAAGCAAGTGCAAGCTTGTCCTATTAATGGTGATGTATGATGATGACATTGTGTATACCTTGGGGAGAGAAAAGTGAGATATTTACTAGCCATAACATGGATTATTGTAACCAAGCAATCAATACTTGGGATTTGCTTATGTCGAACCTGTTCTTGACTTTTTAGTTAACTATACTTGAACATTGTGATTCAAGCAAGTCCAGAGTCATGAAAAGATAATATAAGTCGGTTTATTATTATTGGTGGTTTTTTTAAAGAACTGGTCAGAAGTAGCCAGAGAGGCCTTGGAGGATTTCCCAGATCATATCCCACACCAAACACCATAAATTGTGTGGTTGTGATTATGTTTGGGTAAAAATGGCTTTTGGATGAGATGGGTAAAACTTTGATTTTAACACAGGCTATCGCAGTTAGGTCATGGGTTTGACTCACGTGTGCCTCATCGTTAGGGGATGAAAGGGATTATTAGGCTTTCCGAAGGATCATGGTTCAAGAAATGAACCCCGAATGGCTTTCATTGTCGTAGCCTCGTAGGTGTGCAATAACATGGAATTAAAAATTAGATCCTATTATAGTTAAAAGTCAAAATGCTTTTATCTAAAGTATTTTTGTTAGTAACATTTTTAAGAAAATCCTATAATGACTAGACCTTAATGGTATTTTTGGTATCCAACTACATAACAAAAAAATATGTATAATATGTACCGATCGAGTGATATTTTAAGAATTAGTTTAATATTGTGTTTGATAATGATTTTAGGAAGTATTTTTAATATTTTTAACACTTGAAAATTTTTAAGTTTTAATTATTAAAGATGTTAAAAATACTTTCTAAAATCATTGTCAAACACACTTTAAATGATTTTCTAAATTTTTTTAAAAAATTTTCAAATACCCATTTACAAAAAATATGCTTTATTTTAACCATTTCCAAACATTCTCAATCCAATTATTTGAATCAACAAATTTAGGTGAAAGGGATAGGCATCTACTTTCTCTAGTTTTAATGGGAGGCATCTGCTTTTCTCCATGGAGGTTGGGATGGGGTCCAAAGTGGAGTGTTGCATGGAATTTAATCTATACATGTTAAAAGTGGTTGCATTAAATTTTACTGTTCAAAGTCATCCATGGAGCCTTGTGTGGATCCCTTCCATTTGCTGATTAGTTCATTGCCCTCTTGCTTCACATTCCTTTACCTTATTCTCCCTGAAGACAGAATTTCATTTTCTACCGAAACATGGCATGTGAAGGGAAGCGACTTCATGAGGAAGAGGGGCCCCATTGCTTTGGTACTTCAATTCATTGCCTCAAACACTAATATTTTATCACTCCCAAGTCCCAAGTTCCATCCAAACACTTTATTTATTTATTTATTTTTCCTTATAAAACTATCTAATCCACATAAAAATGAGAATTCTTCTCCCTTGTCAACTCAACTCTTCAATGTGAAAAAGCCCCAAAAAGAGGAGAATCAGATTTGACTACTTACATTCATAGATAACAAATCCCATGGATTTCATGATTTCGAGTCTATTTGATAACTATTTTTTAAAATAATTTTTTAATTTAAAATTATATTTAACAAATTTTATCCTAAAACAATTTTTGAGAATTGTGTAGAAAACTTATTTTTTAGAATAATTTTGATATTGTATTTTTAATTGCTTTTGTAAAATACTTTTAAAAACAATTTAAAGTATGGATAATATTTTAAGAATTTTTTACGTTGTATATAAGTGCCCAGTGTAATCATAGAAAATAAATTAGAGAAAATCATATTTATATTTGGATTCTTAAATCGAATTATATTCCCAAAAATTGTTAAAAAGTATTTTTTAAAAACTGTTTTAAAAACATTATCAAATAGATTTTTCATACTTGCATTTGTAGAAGATGGATGAACAGAATTCAACTCCAGATCTTTGATTTGTCAATCAAGCTAGGCAGTGAATGGGCAATATATACCACACTAACATAACAAATGAAATTGACAGAAAATGTGTCCTAGACTTGAAAAATAAGCCATAAACCTTCTCACTCTCTACTTCCTTACTGACCCTTCGCCTATCTTAATTCTTTCTTCTGATTCTGGTTCGATTCATTATCCACTCTCTTGAAACACCTCAATGATACCCACTTCCAAATTGATGAGCTCCATTAGAAGCTCGGCTCCTCCAACTTACTCCTGCAGTCTCTCCTCAGCAGTATTCAGCTGATCATGGAAGGCATTCCATGAGGTTTAATGGTGGTGATTTCAGCTTTGGATACATGTCTGATGAGCTCAGGCTTGCTCTACATCCCCACTGGCTCGGGTCATATGAGTTGGAAGAGCTCTGCCTGCCGGTTGGAGCAGGTTGTTTGAGGTTTGTAGTGAATAATCTCGAATCAATAGTGAACATACAAAAAATCACCTCACCTG
>JBAPGN010000025.1:0-37321 GCA_037355405.1 Vitis amurensis
TCACTTAGCCTCTTTGAGGGAGCAAAGTGAGTCCATATTCCTTGTTAGGTAAGACACATGAAACTTTTTCTCCACTTGGTAGCAAGGACTCTGAGGATAAGTTCCCTTATTTTGTATACAAATGCCAAAACTCCAACACCAACTCACACTCCTGGATCACCACAAACTAGGATGTCAAAGAACAAACTATTTTCAATCATATCTGACTCTTTTACTTCTTTCTTGTGACCTATGTTAGTAATGACAAGCGGACCTACATCTGTAGAAGAACAATTAAGCGAAGATGGTTCAAGTGGCCAGTCACATCAACCGGCATTCGAATAGATCTATACAATATGACGGTTGAAAAAATGGGTATTTGGCAATCAGATCCCTCTCATGAAGCATAGGAGTTGAGTACAACCAGCACATAAAATAGACAAATGTGTGGTAATGCTATTTTATCTCACACCTCAATGACTTAATCACCTGCCTGGCTATAGTTAGTGCATATATCTTCCTACACTAATAGCACCTATAGATGTGTCCCACTCAGCAATTAAGTCGAGAGGCAAACAATGGAATTGCCTTGATGACAAATTGTATAGTCTGTGTATATTCCAAATGCCCACTTCAAAGACATGAATAAACTACGAGCTCCAATTAATGCATTAGAGTCATCTGGGTGGTAAGTTCCCTCATAGATGTGCATTATCTTATAGGACCCTATATATCTATAGTACTATTATTGTATTCCATAACGCTATCGTGATTGTATGAGGTTAGTTGATAATCTAACCTAGCCACATAGTTTCATTTTGGTATATGTGAAGGGCCGTGAATCCAAATAGAGCAACATTGTACCTCACTTTGTCATTCGAAACTTGTACAACAATCTATTCATTAATATGGCCTCCTACAAAAGGCAAACTTGTTAGTCAAATAATTGTTCGTTCTCTTCAAGGGAATGTTTTTTATTAGTACAGCAAACCTTACCTTGGTGCATCGAACACTATTAAGACGCTTAAATGTGTAGTGCGAGTGTTCTCTTAATGCAGCTTGCTATACTGGATTATCGGATTTTATATACAGAGAGACTAGTTGATCAATTGATGGAGCTTTATTATACTATACTTATATTGGTGCAACAATTTGAGAGCATTGAGACGAGTTCCATTGTTAAAATCTTTCACAAACTGATCAAGTAATTCAGTTGACCATTTGCACTCTTTAAGTTCTTAATGAGATAAATGGAGATGATTGAGCTTCAAGAGGTTTCAATTTTTCTGTACAAATATTTACTGCAATATACCGGTAGGATGACATTATGTGTTCTTTATAGATGTATACAACGCTTTATTCCAAAGGGACTATCCTAACTCTACCTAGCATTGTATGTAAGAGTAAGACCATCTACTCAAACACATGACATAGAATCCAAGAGTAGCCTACTTCCATCTAAGTTTGAGCGAAAAAATGTACCTTATTTATTATGAACTCATACACAATATGATGAATAGATAACTATGGTGAAATTTGAATTGATAAGCGCTCAAAGAAACCCATCCAAGAGTTTTATGACAGTGAATGTTAGGTCGCTATCAAAATCTCAGCACGAGACAAAAAAAAGGGTAAAAGAGACTAACAACCTACGAAAAAAAGCAATGCAACAATTCACACCTTGAAGGAATTTTGGAGGAAAAGAAAAATCTTTTTGCCTGACAACTATGTTCTAACATGTTAGAACTTAGAAAACCTACTCTAAAAATAGGTTATTGAATTACCCAAAGGTGTAAGTGACTAGAAGAAATAGGTTGTGTCGATGATCTAAAGTAATTCTACCATTACTTGAATTATTAGTCATTCGATGAAAAAAAAAATTCATTCTAAAAAACTCATAATGAACCTTGCAAACAAGAAGATTCATTTGGATCTTGATGAGATGATATAATCAAATCAAGTTATTATCCCTTTTTGGTCATTCGATTTTGTCCCATTACATGCTCCACCTAAGACACAGGGGGCATGCATCAGACTGTTTAAAGTGAATCGCCTAAGCAAAAACATGCACAAGTATCATACGAGGGTACTCTTTTTCACATGTGCTCTAATAACGAATCAATGCTAGATAGCGAAAAAGGTTAAATATTGGTGACTTGAAGAAAACCTTGCAAAAAGCAAGCATCTCATCCACAACTTGACTTTCCTAAGAGTGAATGAATAAGCGAATACCTATCCAATCCACTTTCAAGAAGAAAAAAAATGAAAAAAAAACGATTATTACAAGTCATGACCTTTTGGTATAGAAACTCATCACCTCTATCAATTAGGAGAATATTTCCCTCTACGATTCTTTGATAATAAAAAATGATGACATCAACTCATATGGTCTCTTGTAATGAGACTTTAGAAGATGGTGGGTCAACTTAAGATGAAGAAAGGACTCCTATTGTAGAGTCAAGCAAAACCAAGGAAGAGGTAGTAAAACCTATCGAATACTTAAGCCCTCAACTTTTCAATAATCATGGAAATGCACAACTTCCTAAGGAGATGTAAAGTACATTGATTCAAGCACTAAAGAATCCAACATTTTATGCCAACAAAATAAAAGGGGCAAAAAGACTTAAGAATGAAAATCATAATTATGCTACATGTTGTGCAACTATCACTTTCACCGATGAAGACCTTCAATTAGGGTTAAAGCCACATAGTCAACCCTTATTCATTATTGGATACATGCGATAACAAAAGGTCACTCATCTTAATTGATGAAGGATCTATAAAAAAAAAAAAAAAGTGTTTAGAGAAAAAAATTAGGTTAATCCAACCTATGTAATACCCTGAGAAAGAGGTGAATAGGGTGATGATCTTTTTTTAAAATTTAACTACGTAATGTAAGAGACAATTATATACACAAGTATATAAATAACATATAAAGACATTGCAATATAAATTAAAAAGAGTAGAGAAAAAGAGAATGCAAACACAAGATTTTATAGTGGTTTCGGCGGCAACCCAGCCTACATCCACTGTCCTCTAGCTCAATCCCAACTTGAGGTTCTCACATATTATTCAAGGCCTCCAAACCAAACCTTTTCAAGTAATACAATTTGATTATGGTTCCAATGCCATCTCTTAGACTTTGACTCCAATGTATCCTTATCACTTTCTCAAGAGATAGCCACTCTTGAACAACCCTCAAGTGATACCCACACTTGAGAATCTTCCCTCTCAAAAGATATACAAATGAATTGATCTCACAAAATCCTAGTACAAAAACTTTAAGCTCAAATGATACAAGAAACTTAAGATTGAAAGGTGCCACTAAAGATATGCAAGTTTTAGACAATGGGTGCCTCAAAAACACTCTCCAAGGTCAAATATATTTAAGAAAGGTCTAGGAAGGTTAAGCTCATGAAACAATGAAGATTAGAACATTTTTATAGAAGAAAAAAGCAAAACTAGCAGTTGGGGGTTCGACCGGTCGAGCAGGGGGTCGACCAATTGACTAGCCGTTAGCATTTAATGTTTGGCAGGTGACCGTTGGACCTCGATCAGACCTCAACCGGTTGAACAACCGTTCTGGAAGAAAGAAAAAGTTTTTTTGCCTGTTTCGTTTTAAAATATATATGGGCGTCAGTGTGTTTTGTCCCACAGACATAATTTAGATTGGATTTATTCAAAACTAGCATTATTTGAGGAAGGGATTCATTTGTTTGTTAGGAATTATGGAGCTAATTCCAAACTATGGGTAATCACCTCTAGAAGGGGGAGGGGGGGTGGGGGGGCGGTGGGGGGGGGGGGGGGGGGGGGGGGGGGGTAAAAATAGGGGTGATGGTACTCTTTTTCAAACAAATTTAAACTATGCAAAAATAAGAGCAATTTATGCAAATATATAAATAAAACAAAATAAATACAATATTGCATATAATTTAAAAGTTAGGGAGAGAGAGTGCACAACGAGAGTTTTATATAAGTGGTTCGGCACTTCTTTGCCTATGTCCACTCTCCTCCTCAACGCTCCTAACTGAGTGAGGGTTCCACTATCTTAAAGCTTCAACAAGCTTCCAATCTCTTTACAACTGGATTATGTTCCAATTTCCACCCTCTTTGGACTTTTGGCTCCAGAGCCACCCTTTATTACAAACTTCTTCAAGAGATAATCCCTTTCTTGAACAATCTTCTCAAAGGTGATGACCGCCCTCACTTGAAAAATTCCTTGCACAAAGATAACAAAAATGATCATCAAAATCTCCTAGTAATTTAGAACTTTAGGTTCAAAATTACAAGAAAAAACTAGGATTGAATGGTACAATCTAAAGATATCCGCCTCAGAGAGTTTTTCCGGAATAATGGTGCGAGGTTGAACTGCGGGAGTACGAAACAAACTCGAGCACCCGTCAAAAGCTTCGAATACGGATAATCCAATGGAAAGGATTGGGGGGTTGAACGCAATGCGTAGTATATATTGCTTATGAAAACCTAGTATAGTGAGGCTGGTTGTGTGGCGGAAAGCCGCCTCTCCCTTTTCATTTCAAATTATGAGACCGAGATGAAAAAAAGACAGTTTTTGGCTCAAACACAACCCAATCATCTTTTTTTAAATTAAAACCCTTTTAAAAACAAGTCTCTGGTAAACATTGACACAAGGTTTGAGGAGAACATGAAATCGCGATTCCACATGTATTAAAATATTAAACACAACATCAACTCTTGGATGATTCCGGTGCATAAGTAAAATAATGTAATGTATGAAAATGCTTTAGTCGAGCATCAACAATATCTTAAAAAGAGAATCTTATGAAAGCTTGGGGGTCTTTGAGAATCGAGACATTTTGCTCTTTGAAGTGGTCTTCTTCTCACGATGATTTCCTCTTTGCTTGAATTTGGTTGAACTTTGAGTCCACTTTGACAAACTCGCTCTTGTCTAATAACAGGCTTGAGAAAAATATAATCATGTAGTTTAAGAGATCTTAGTTGTTATCATCAATAGAGAGCCGAGATTAACTAAACTGGTTCACATATAGTAAAATATCTACCTAAGGTGACAATCGAACAACTTAGGAATCTTGGCCAGCACACACGCTATAGTGCTGGGGTCTCGCCTAATGATCAAGCGCCTTTACATCACAACACTCGGAGACAAGTATTGGCATGATTTAGTTTACACTTTATTATTTAGAGGGTCCTATTCAAGTTGAACACACTTCTATTTCATGTCATGGCACGTCTATTATATATGCAAAATAAAAAAACTGCAATTGTGTGATTCGTTTGGGCAGGGCCATGTACTTATCAGAAATAGGGTAAGTACCTTTAAACACTTCACGCAACTGCTTTTATAGTTTGCACAAAGAAAGAGTAAAAAGAAATGTCGAGGAGCCTGACCTAAGCCATTTAATAGAAGTCGAGTTTACTTTACTGTGCCATAATTTAACACAAAAAAAATGATGTCATATAGGAAGTCCTCCTACAACTGTTCTCGAATCCCGTTGGAAAAGTGTAAAGATGTGATAAATAAATCCAATAATAAAGGTGTTGAAGCACGTGATGTGAGCAAACACTAGCTTTCTATAGAGCAACACCTCTTCACACCAGGGATAATTTAATATATTGAAGGAAACAAGGAAATCCCTACAGTGTATTCCAAATATAAAATGTCGATGAAAGATAGGTCAACCACCTATTTATGTAGAAGCAAAAAGCGAAATACAACGCAATCGGTTAGGAGATATATGAGGACTCTATCATACTCTACAAAGAGCAAATCATTTTATGATCCAAACTTACAACTTATCTCTAGGAATTGAGATGCAAAATTCGTACAATCCTTCTAAGATTGAACTATAGTAAGGGCTCTCTGGTTCGCACTAAAAATAGAATTAGAATAAACCGGGAGAATTCCTATATCGTGCAGTTGAGTTGAGCCGGGGTGGGGGTATGATTCACTTCATCACAAATAATTTCGCCGAGATACTTGTTACCGCAAGTACACCAAGTGAAAAAGATGCACATGATCTTAACTCGAAAATTTTGAACACTTATGCATATTTCTAATTTTTCAACACCTTAAATACATATTAATTGACTATACTCTCGTTTAATAATAATTATAAGCAAACAAAGTTTAGAAAAGATCATTTATATTATACCTACATCCATACGCACTAATAGAGGAAAGTATTTCCTGTATAGAGTTATCTATATAAAATCTAGATAACACTACTGATAAGGCTAAAAATTACCCACATAAAATCATAGATACTTAAATGCCATTATTACCTTACATCAACTTACACTACATATTCAAAAGAGATGAGATTTATATTTTTTCACTAAATGAGATAATATGAGCGAACTATATTACCTACTATGTGCAGTGATGCACTTTGATAATTTAAAGTTTATTCAAACAAATTATCGAAATGCTAGTTGATAGAAATGTTTTTCGGAACCTCTCTATCTATAGATTTTAGCAAAATACATGCAGCATAGCTATGACTTTAATTGATAATTTTTAAAATGTCGATTATAATTTAGCGCAAATTATTAAACAGTTAGATTATGTTTTCACCATATTACAATAGTGTTTTTATGCTGTAGGTCAGCATTTTGGAGACATTAGAATTCGTATATTTCTCGCGACTCAGCAGTTATTAGAAGGGGTGTTGGCATGACACACTCAAAATCAACATGCACGGTATAGCAAATTTTATTAGAACTATTTATGATAACAGACTATAACTCACCCTCAATTTGGAAAAATATAACTTATATCTTATATATGTAAATTAATATACCACAAATAGTTTACTGTAAATATATATATGAATGGAGTTCGGGCAAACACACAATTATTTTCCCTATTGTGTATATATGTAGAACGCAGTGGAAGTCGATTTCTCAGTCATAACATTTTAAATCACCCTAACGAAATCAGTTGATTATTTGAATGCTATTAGCTTTATTTGTGAATATAATTTGGATCAAATATAAAATCATTTAGTCTCCGACGCATCATAAAATGTTGTGGTGTATACTCCCACTAAATTCATCTTATTCTCATAAAGAGTGAGTGTCATTCTATATATAATTTCAAATAATTCACTGATAATAAAATGAAGAGAATATTGACATTTCAGGAGAACAAATTCATGGGAACTGAGTATGAATAATACCAAATGTTTGAACAAATTAATTCAAATTCACCAATAATCAGAGATAAAAATGCTTGAGAACCTATATACATTAGTGAGGATCTCAGAGCATGAAGCTTTCGATGACGCACTTTCACTTCGCGTAGAAACACATGAAAATTGAGCTCGTGCACACTACATGGGAACTCCAACTGTACATTATCGCAAGGTTTTTAGTGATTAGGACTTGACCAGATCAGAATTTCAGGCTCAGAAGACTGTGCATAGATATGATTCTGCGAACAGGTCGCAGCACAGTAGCGGCCCACTGCGAAATGTTCCATTGCACACGCATTTCCACATTTTATAAGGAAATTAAACAACTAGCATTGTCAGCAAAACCACAACTAATACTTATACTCGGTTAATGGGCCTGCGACTCTTGTATATGCAACAAAACATGCAAATGTTACTATGCAGTTTCGTCAAAACAAAAGAGATAAGTATGTTCATAAGACCATCACGTATCAATGAAGCACTTATATGGATTCAAACATCATTGTTTTAGTTTAGTCTATGAAGCTAAGATCTAGCATAATTGTGGAAACAGTTGACTTTGTTGCAATCTCAGAAGCTATGCTGTTTATTGCAATGTGCTACCCCTTATGTCTAGAGCATTCAATCTTTTTCTCTGCTCGAGAAATCATATCCTTCTTTCATAGTTAGCAAGCTTCTAAGATGAGGAGTTATATTATAACTCTCGATGAGGTCCATTATTTAGAGACCAGCCCTTGCAACACCATTAGTGGATTTATTGCTTAGAAGTACCATAAGGCTTTTAAATGTTGACTTACAAATATACATACACACTAGTGGATAGGTATTTATTATGAATAGAAACTTCAATATATTCTTAGCGCACAACAGTCTATGTAGACTTAAGGAGTATCTAGCATTTGTTATAATTATCTACATATGGCACGCTAACAATACATTACGTCATAGCACTCAATTTCGACTAAAGAGTAGAACCAAGTCGCTCTCATATGTGATGAGCAGATTTAGTTATAGGCTCTCACGATTAGATGCAGGTCGTAGATAGAGCTCCAATAAGCCAAGTGTATACCAAACTGCAATGGTTTCAAGCTTACAAAATATTTAAAGATAAGGATTACAGATTTTTGTTTGGCACATGGAGCGTAAGAACTTTGTTTTTATCAATATGCTCTTCGGGAACGAAATTCTACCTTCACTCTTTGTCACTGTGAGCTTAGTCACAAATACTACGTCCAGATATTTACTCTTTTTATTAGAGCTACGATAATTTAGAAAAATATACCAATATAAGATGGATTAAGACACCCTGTCCAGAATTTGGGATTTCTGCAACAGGCAGACACTGACAACTAATACTAAATCTTCTACCTTGATAGGGGCCTATTCCTCATCCTTTTGGCAGCTAACAAATGTGCAGATTATCTCATATTATTTAAGCGGTATTTCAAAAAGACAAAAATACAATGATAATTACAAAACTTTATGTTACCTTAAATATCCATTTATGATTTGATCCTTTTTAAAATAGTATTCACAATAAATTCTTTCTTGACATCTCCTATGGTATGATTAATAACGCTGTCACACTCCACATCCAAGATCTTGATTTTGATCTTTGAAGAATAACCATAATGACAGTACAATAGAACTACAAACAAAAAGCCGCTATAAAATTTATCGTACCGTGACTTGCTTTAAATGAATCTTGGACTTTTTTTCTTTTTCCCGCACCAAATACGCTACGCATATTTAAGTCATGTCATATTCGAGACTCTGTTTCTATACAGTCATAGTTATTCACTCAGATGAATTACAGGTCTGCTATCATTCATTTTACTGACCTCGCACAGATTTGTTTGAGAAGGCCGTTCTGATTTTTTAATATTTGAGAGCACTTCCTCCCGGAATCTTATTCATGCATCCTGTGCTTTCTTACAGCCGTTAGCCATCATGCATTTTGATGCCTCGATCACACTGTCCGTCAGTATGATTCTCTCAGCCGGCTGTCATATTTATTCACCTCTGGCCTCGCGCTGTCAATGTTTTATGGTTTGTATATTGACATGTGAATCCTTATATTGCAAAGCAATGCAATATTTGATATTCCAAAACCTAAAACCATACATGAAATATATCTCAGATTATAGTGCTATACTATGAATCATCGCTAGATTGATTATGGCGAATGCTTGCAAATTAAAAATAAGGTTAGAGAACACATACACATCCAACAATAAAACATTCTTGATTCTCATATATTTAGATGTTGACTAATGAAAGCTTTTGACAATCCCGAGAGGAGGGGGGATGGGGGGTGGGCGCAAAAAAATTTGCCAAGGTGGCATATAGACAAGATGCATAATCTAAAATCCAATTTAGAAGACCCTGAATTGCAAATCTAGTAACATGCGTATAAAACCCCTACGAACACAATCAGTAGTTAATATGTTAGCAAAGCTACACTCATCTTGAAATAGGATCCAGCCTCTCTACAGAAATCTGAACACCATCCACAAACGCCACATATTGAGAGCACAAATACCCCACGTCCATAAATACCAAGAAAAGGACTCGATAAATCCATTCATAAAAGTATGAGGTTGACGATTATTCCAGATTTAGCTAAAATTCAAGTTCTATTAGTCTAATAAATGGCCCACCAGAGCGAGAACTCACAATTGTGAATTGACCACAATATATCACTGCATTCTGGTAAAGCACACGATGCATAAACCAGAAAAATGAGACAAGAGATACTTCGCTTTTACCTTAGCATATTTTGATTTCGATTCGCACACTCCAATCTCTTACATCTAGCTTGCTTCACCATTTTAGTTTCAGCACATGCTTGTTCCACGTGGCAAATTTTTCTGGCACGAGTAAAAATCAAAGCCAAAAAAATGTATATCCTTGTTAAAAGTACTTGATCCTCAAAGGTTTCACTCATAAATATGACTCTGCAGACTTTTGTGCTCCATATTAGCCATAAAGTGTCACTTCTTAAACAAAGGCAAGACAGACAACTTCCCTTTCTTTCTCTCGTTGTTTAATTGTTTAATTGCTCAGGAAACAACTGCACACTTGAGGGAGACCAAATTTTCCTTCCTTTTGCATTGAACCATACAAATTGTTGTATTATGTGGATGTGAGGATCATGCATGCTTTGCTTGTGTATGGTGCACTTAGGCATACTCATTACGAACATATACTATTGATTTAAGAGAATAGAGTTGAAAATGATAAGATTGTGGCTACTCCCTGCCCCTCCCCTCCACGAAATCCATTTCCACATTTTTGCAGTAGCAATTGCATCTTGCACTCAATAAATAACCTTGGGGAGGAATGCTTACTTAATGTTGTACTTTAGGGTCCAATTTTGGTGAGTATCTTGTATGGTGTCTATTTAATGTATTCCACCTACTAAACAATGCTAATCAATTTGCAGTCATTGCTATTTGTAATTCATTTTTTCTTTTATATGTGGCTTGACCTTTTTGTCATGTAGGCATGTTTCCAAAAGCCTTTGTGTTTGGAGTGTAATTTTGTTGCTTCAGGTGGTAATATTCACTCGTGATTTGTTAAAAACCACGTATCTTGCTTGCTTGTCGTTGTAAGTTTGCTATGTATGTCGCACTTGCACGTGGGAGTTAATTATTCTTCTTATGGGTGGATGCTTTATTTAATCATTTAGTAAGAATGTGTTTGTTTGTGTAGCACGAGTGCATGTTGAGTTGAGTAAGGGGTTATGGTCTTATGCATAGTCAATGTATTGGTGGTTAAGAAAATATCGCTACGTCAATTTCGTTTCTATAAAAAAAACCAAAAAAATAAAAATTATACTAAAATTATCATAGTACTAACTAATATAGAAATTGAAAGAGAACAAATTTTGTCAATAGTTATAGCTATAAATTTTTTTTTATTATAATAAAATGAATATTTGCATAACTTGTAACGTTAAAAATTTTTTTACATAACTTCTATTTATATTGAATTTCATAAATGTACAAAAAGATAGAAAAGTTTCCAAAAAACACATAAATACATTGGACAAAGATAGAAATCCCTTGGATAATGTTTTAGATTTTTTTTAATAAAAATAAAATCATAAAATCTTATTAAACAATAGATTTGAATTTTTATCGGTTCAAATCCTATTATATTCATAAATATAAATAAATTAAATAAAAGAAATGTATTTGAATCAACCTTGTGTATTAAAACCTATTTATGATATATGATTTTTTTACAACCTTGGATAATTTTGGCTCGCAAGTGTGTTTGATTGTAATGCAAATTTAGGAACTTTTTGGCCATTATGACCTCTCACAGCGCCTTTATGGTAATTGTCCAGGGTAAAAATGTAAATTTATTGTCGGAAGTGAATAAATTAGTTATTGAAGGTTAGGCCCCACACCACCTGACCCACCCGCGACCCCTCCACCCGCCATTCAACCCCCCCCCCCCCACGCCGCCCTCCCCCCCTTAGCACATCGTGGAGGGACGATCGGTAGTAGGCTCTAATTCAGGCACAACGTCCAAGAAACGCTCAAGAAAAACTGGAAAAAAGAAATGACTATAAAGAGATATGAAGAGCAGGCCTCACTCCATGCTTTCCGTACTCAAAGTTTCCTCGCATTTTACCGGAGAAAATCTCACGTCATTTCCAAAAAAAGCCCTACCACCGTAATCGTTTCCAACCTGTAAGAGATGTTTCCTCATCAACCAGCGGCTGTGCCCGTCAGGAGAAACCCTAACTCTAACAAAACCTCGCGTGGTTCCGGCCATCACGCAATGACCCGGCCGCAGGGGATTCGGGGCCCGAGCTCACGCGGGCGCTCTAGTGAGATTCTTGCGACGTGTTCTTTTTATTTTTACCTGCTTTGTTTCGTATCAGTTTTCTCGCATTTTTACCGAGAAAATCTCAGTCATTTCCAAGAAAAAGCTGTGGATAAGAGATGTTTCCTCCCGGCTGACGACCCTCACCGTCTAGGGATCAGCACCAAACGGCGGCCCTCTGCCCCGTCAGGAGAAACCCTAACTCTAACCTACCCTCGCGTTCGTATCCGGGCATCGACGCAAGGCCCGGCCGCAGGGGATTCGGGGGGTCCGAGCTCACCGAGGCGCTCTATGCAAGAGAAAATGACGTTTTCTTTTATTTTTTCTGCTTCGTTTATAGTTGTTCTGATGATCATGCATGTGTCTTTATTTCAAGAATGCCCATTTCTGAATAGTAATGTTTGCTTCCTAGCAAGACGTATTTTGGAATGACAGCAATGGTAGCAGTGCCTAATGGTTTGTTTTTCTCTGTTTCTTTGATTTTATAACAATGCTCTTTTTGTTTCTTTGATTTTTAATAATGCTCATTTTGGATATTTCAATGGGAATTCATCCATTTTCTCGGTAACCAAACCTGGTGGCATTTGTTTGTCTCTTAATTTATGTGATACATTTTGGAAAAACAATATTTGCTTCCTAATATGAGAAAATTATTTTCAAAATGGTTGTCATAACAGTGCCTAATTGTTTGTTTCCTGTTAATTTTGTAGAGCTACCAGTTGTAAGTAAGTGTTTGCTGATTTGATTTTTCTAAAATGCATATATAGTATTATCGTATTGCCTACATTTTAGAGGAAGTCTTAAGGTGAATATTGCATTTTGTGTTTTCTCAGTAACCAATCATTCCTGTTTCTTTTTATTTATTATTTTTTGTTTTAATTTCTGTTGTGCCCATTTTGGATGAGAAATGTACCGTTGGGTTTGGTATTTTGGAGGAAAATTTTAGGATTATTTTCTTTTTAAAGCAAGAAAAGTATTTATGACTTGATTCCCACACGACCAAATCATTGTTTGATTGTTCTCTCTGAGATTGTCATTTGTAAATAACATTTGCGGTTTTTGTTCATAATTGTTGTTTTCTCTTTTATACATATTAAATGGGGTAGAGGTGGCCAGGACTGGTTAAAACAACTAAGGAAGGATGGATCGATGTGATTGAAACATATGTGTTCTGGAATGACCATGAACTTTCTCCAGGCACTGTGAGTGAGAGTAAATGTATTTAGTGATGCTTAAGCTTGATGTTCCTCTGTTTCAATAGTTGATGATTAAATTGATTTGTATTATTTTCCCTTGTAATTTGAAAACTTATAGTATTACTTTGGGAGACGGTACGATCTTCTCAAGTTTGTGAAGATTGTTTAGCAGGCTGGGATGTATTTGATTCTCCGTATTGGTCCATTTGTTGCTGCAGAATGGGATTTCGGGTGTGTAGACAACATCTACATATTGTATTTTTTATATTTAGAATAATGGAGGTTCACCCTCATTTCTATTATTGTTTTAATGAATATAACTTTTGTGAAACTCTTTGAATTTTAACTGGTTGTTTCCTGGGGAAGGAAAAAGATTAAAATGTTGTTGTATGATACAATGGGGTTCCTGTTTGGTTGCATTATGTGCCTGGAACTGTCTTCCGGACCAATAGTGAGCCCTTCAAGGTATGTAAATAGGAACGTAGATATCTGGTTTTTGGTAGATTCATAAATGTGGTTCCGAGAACCTTACCTTTTAATATCTTTAGATGATGGTGCTTCTGTTTCGAAATGAAGTGTGGCTTTTTCTAATTGATTTTGTTGCTTGAACCTTACCTTTTAATATCTTTAGATAAGGGTGTTTCTGTTTCTAAATGAAGTGTGGCTTTTTCTAATTGATTTTGTTGCTTGAACCTTACCTTTTAATATCTTTAGATAAGGGTGTTTCTGTTTCTAAATGAAGTGTGGGCTTTTTCTAATTGATTTTTGCTGCTTGTTGCGATTCAGTATCACATGCAGAAGTTCATGACACTCATTGTGAACATAATGAAGAAAGAGAAGCTTTTTGCATCTCAAGGAGGTCCTATAAACTTGGCGTAGGCAATTATAACTCTTGAAGCAAAATGACGGGTTTATGTTTGGTTTGCCAAGAACATGAAGCAAAATGAATTTTGAATCATTCAAGAGGAGGAGGTTAAGATATAATAATAATATATTTTTTTGGTCAATCAAAATAATAATTATTAATATGAAAATTTTAGATATAAAAAGAAATAAAAACCTTTGGGGCCTCATGCATGAATCTGCCACCCCATTACCCCCATCACCAACCCTAGAATATTCATGCTTTTACGTTTTCTTTCATCTTCTTTAACTAAAAAATTGCACCGATGATAACTCCCACTGAAACGCATCACTTCACCGGTCACCTTACCACCTTCTTCTTCTTCTTCTTCTTCCTCTGACGCTTCCCCTACGCCTCTGCTTAGTTTTTCACGGCACCTCTCTCTCTTTCTTTTTCCCTGTAGAATGTCTCAGCCTCACTCCTCTAAACCTACCAGCGCTATTTTCAGTTCAGTTCCTTCACCACAGTGGACTCTTCTCTTTCTTCTTTTCCTCTGCACTGTCGGTTTCAACACTCTCCACCTCCCAAACTCTGCAGCTGCCCTTTCAAATGTTCGAAATGCCCTCCGCTTCCGCAACATTTACCTCTCCTTCACCACCAACTCCACCGTCTCCGCCTATCTCCGGGCCCTCACCCTCCACCCTCACCTCGCTGGCACCCACCCCGCCCTCCAGGCTGCCCGCTTCGTCCACACCCACTTCGCCGACCTAGGGCTTCGGACCCACACAGTTGATTATAGAGCTCTTCTCTCTTATCCTTTGCACTCCTTGCTCTCGGCACATTTTAGTGATGGGAGCTCTAGGGAGCTGTCGTTGGTGGAGT
This sequence comes from Vitis amurensis, assembly GCA_037355405.1. NCBI lineage: Eukaryota > Viridiplantae > Streptophyta > Magnoliopsida > Vitales > Vitaceae > Vitis > Vitis amurensis. Next base: position 14,934 of record JBAPGN010000025.1, read on the forward strand.
CGGGTGGGGCCAGGGCGGAGGTGGTGCGACCGTAACATGCCTACTCGCCGTCGGGGGCGTAGGTGGTGTATGTGAATCTGGGGAGGGAGGAGGACTACCGTGCCCTGAGGAGGGTCGGGGTGGATGTTATGGGGTGTGTGGCGGTGGTGAGAAGGGGGGAGGAGTCGAGGGGAGGGGTGGTGGGGAGGGCAGTGGAGGAGGGGGTGGTGGCGGTATTAATGTACACGAAGGGGGAGAGTATGAGTGGGGTGGAGAGAGGGACGGTGATGAAAGTCTTGGGGGACCCACTAACTCTCGGGTGGGGTGGTGAGGCTTTGGACTTGGAGGACTCTCATATTTTGAACGGATTTCCCAAAATTCCATCTATGCCCATTTCACCTGAAGTTGCTTACTCCATTTTGAGGTCCCTTGAGGGCCCTCAAATGCCCCACCACTGGAGAGGTGATGCCCTAGGTCCCCAACCCGGTCCGACTCTTTTGAACTTCACGTACCAGGTTAGTATGTTTATTTTTTCCCTATTTCATTGAAAAGTTTCATGCTTGATGCTATTGGTTTGTATAGAGCTAGGATTGGAAATTATATCTAGTGTCAATGTGGATTGTGGAAAGTTTGATCAGGTTTGAATCTGGGTAGGGTGCTTGAATGAAATGTTTTACCTTTGGCAATTTGATAGAATGGGGGGATTAGGGGAAAATAGGAAGAGGTGAGCATAAGGAGGTCGGACTTTTTTTTTAGGTGATAAGCAGGTTGGTTTCTGGAAGTAGCTGAGTAGTGTTAAGGGGTTTTGACTCCTATCCTCCCATGTTCTTCTATTAGTATCTAATTAACAAGTCTCATCTTACCATGTCTCTCTCAGGAGTGTGAGTATGCTTTGTTTAATTTTTCTTTGGTTTGCATGTGTTTCTTTTTAATACTGTAAAGAAAAAAGAAGAATATTCTCACGTGTGATTCTCAAGATGATTGAAAACAAAGAACTAAATTCATCAAAATTCAATCAAATTTGAAACATTTAATTTTTTTTTTTTATGGGATCCCACAAATTGTGAGTCCCAACCCTCTTCTGATGTTATCTTTTGTTATGTTGACATGGCAATATGGAATTACTTATTAGGTTTTAAAGGAAATTAATATATAAGCTGTGAGAAGTTGTCTTTACCAATTAATGTTGGCTCTAGCTCATGGTCTTTACTTGATTCATTGTATTGGTGGGTAGGTTTTTTTAAAAGTTATACATCGTGTATCTTTAGGTGTATTTTTTGGCCTTCTATACACAATTCGCATTTACTTATCAAAAAAAAATAAAAAAAAAAAAAAACTTCATGGAGACCATACCACCCACGGAACTTTCTGTTCTGAAGTGGAGGGCTGCCAATTAAACCACTTAGTTAAACTTAATATTAAGAATTTTCATATCTTGAATTTTTCACATTTTTATCTCAATTTCTGTGCTGATTGCAGAGGGCATAGGGTAGAATTGAAATCTTGAAATTATATGATAGATTGGGTTTGGACTGATTGTTGTAGGATTACAGTTTCTCTTTTCTTTTTACATGACATTTGTGCAATAAGTGAGCTTAACTGTTGTGGCTTAAGAGTTGAACCATACAAAGTGACTAGTCATTCAAGTATTATGTATCGTATGTGTTCTGTGATATAAAGTTAGATGATTGATCTAAAAAATAAAGAATCATAAACTCTCAAAGTGTACTCATGTTTTTTACATATTCTTTTTATGCAACTTTGGAACTCTGGTGGTTATTAGTTTGAACTCGGATTTAATGCTTAAATCCATATTTTTTGACAAGAAATTTCAAAATAACCTTATGACAATGGTAATATGTTAATCGATGAACAACATTATTTTTCAAATACTTACAATACATAATTCTGGCTTGTTTGTGATATGTTTGTAGATTTGAAGTTGCTCCTGGTAATAAGAGTCATGATACTAAATACGTTCATTCTAATAGTTATTTGATGAGGGATACATTATTTTCCATATCATTCCATTTATCTTTTGTTATTTTGGATCTCTTTCTTCTCTTGCTCAATATGGATTGTTCTTTGGAGAAGTAATTAATTTGGATTTACAAGGTGATCTCGAAGGTGATTTGAATCTGGTAAAAAAGACCTTCTTGCTTAAATCAACATTTTTTTTTGGGATAAATACTGCACTATCCCATCATGTCCTCTTAGCAAAGAGAGGTGTTAAAAAGATTGTTGTTAATTAGTTTAGTAAGTTGGGTTTGAATTTTTATTTTCTTCCCATTATTTATTTAGCATCTTTAAAATTGTTATGTGTTTAGCAGGCTTTAGTCATATATGTTACAATATAATGGAAGTGTTGTTTTTTGAAATTTTAAAGAGTTCATCTTTCTTTTCACCTATTGTGGTATTGAATGGTAGATGTCTATCTATTGTTTAAGGCTGATTCTTAATCGCTTGTTATTAGATGGAGCTCTAATGATTGAGATGATAGTTACATGCTATAATCATTTTGGTGTTGATCTGAAGGTTTGAATATTTGGGGATTCAAGAAGTGTGTTTTAACTGGTACAGCTTCATGGTAGTTGAATTTAGAATATCATGTACAATGGTTGGGAAGCTTGTTATAGCACGTTGTTTGATGATAATGTGCTTGAAATTTGAATTTGGAAGAATCATGTCATGAAGTGGAAGTGTACTAGATGGTGGCGAGTTAAAGACCTAGTGATGATTGAAATTCTTTAGTTCTTATGGGTTCTGAACTAACATTACTGGATTCCATTCGACAGTTAAATCGGGGGCTAGGTGGTTTTGTGCTGCTGTTTTCTCTGTTATTTATTTATTTCTTTCGTTTGCTCCTTTGATGGTGCATCTTGAGTATCTTGTGTACATGAGGTGCACCCCTTTTTGTTAGCCGCTTTTTATTGCATCTTTGCTATAAAATAAATTTTCTATTTCTTGTTGGATCTGAAAATACACTAAAATGAGGTTTTGGGTACATTGTTTCAATGGAGTATTGTTATTTTATTTTTGAAAACCATGGCTTGAGATGAAGAGAGATGCAGTTACAATCTTGCAGTTGCATCAGTTTGTGCAAAGAAGATGGATGGAGAAACAATTGAGAGGAAGTTAACTTGAGGATAAATGCTCTACTTTGGATCATCTTCGGATGGCTGTTAAAAGGAGAAAGATGGAGAAAACTGGAAAGTGGGAGATCTTTTTATGCTTTTATTTGTAATCTTGTTAAGAATAATAGTTTTCATTAGTTTTGAGGATGGTTCAAAAGCCAACAATAGACTGTTAAAACTGAGTGGGATGGGACTCTTTGCAAATTTCCTGCTATGAAGCTCCCTATCTTAGGAAATCAGCAAACTACTAATTTGGTTTACATCTTTAAGTCTATAAAACAGTTTAATCATATGCCGTGAGGAGTTTTGACTTTCTTTTTTTCTTCTCCTATTTTATGTTATTATTTAATGTCGATTCTAATTTTTTATTGATTAGATCTCAATTATGAGCTAGGGCTGTTTTATGCAGTATATAGTGGTTGTGGACTAAAAATTCAATTGGGATTCCTAACTAGGCAGGAGGGGCTGTCAAGAAAAGTCCATTAGTGAAACGTTGACAATTTGCAAAAAAAGAAAAAGGGGTCTAGGCATTAAAGAAGTTGTCCATTCTAATAAGTCTTCATTGGAATGGTGTTAAAGATTCGCTTTGAAGAGGGATATGCTTTGGAGAAGGTTATAGTAGAGAAATTTTTGGAGAAGAGCAAGGTGAATGGTGCTCTTGGGTAGCGAGAGAAAGGCAGGTGTTTAGCTTGTGGAAGTCATAGGAAAGGGTGAGAAATATTAAACAAAACGATTTGAGGTGGGCAATGGAAAGAATAAAGTTTTGGCATGATGTATTGAGTGTTGTTCCTTAAAGGACTCTTTTACCATTTCTATTTCTCCTTGCCTTCAAGGAACGGCTTGGGTGGATGATGTTTGGGGAGATAGAAAAGACGAATGTGTCTATATGAAATGTGCTTCTCAAGACATTTTAAGTTGGGGGATAGATAATGTGAGGATTTCTTTGGGAAGCTTTAGATGGTTTGGAAGGCTAGCCATTCCTTGGTGAAATTTCTACTCTCACTTGGAATTGGAGGGTTGGTGTATTCCCTAAGATAGTTGTCGGCTCTTGAGCTCTCTATCCATGTGGATTTTGTATTTTTTTTTGTATTTGTATTTTTTTGTTTTTTTTTGTTGGGTAGGAAGTGGTTGGGAAGGATTCTTACTGAGACGACTTAAAATAAAAGGTGGCTTTTGCAGGTTATGTGTATGCTAATAGAGTAGAAGAATTAGTGGACTATTTCCTTATCCATTGTGGGAAAGTTAGAGGGCTATGACACTTCCTATTCTCTTTGTTTAGCATTTCATGGGTTCTCCCACATTTGGTGAAGGGCATGTTAATGTGTTGGAATTTGACTTGTGGGCAAGAAGACGAGAACAACATGGAGAACAACTCCTCTATACCTTTTCTAGACAATCCGGAAGGAAAGCAATGCATTAACCAATATCTTAAAGACTACCTTATATATGATCTATATATGTGGTCTTGAGGGTATCTTATAGTTGATGGTCAAACTAATCCACCATCCTCGATAGATTTATTATTACTTGTTTGATTTTAAGTACTAGATTGGGGCGGTGGTTGTAGCTTGCTTCTTTTTGTTTCCTTACATGTATACTTCTAGTGTATTGTGCTCGCCCCCTATTTATTGGTGTTTTTTATATATGTATTTATTCTTACTTGCCTATGAAAAAAATGTAGTATGTTGGTTATTAATTCATTCTTTTTGGAATATGGGTTGTCAATAACTGCTCTTTAATCTCTGTTATGCATAATTTATTCTATGATTATGGACAATGCTTCCTCTTTGATAGGATGCTAAATCTGTTCATGTGACTTTTCCCAAAAAATAGTAACCTATGAGTGGACTTTGCAAATGTGTATCATCCAGTTCAATATATCAAGGCTTTGTCAAGTCCCTATATTTTCATGGGGGAGGTTGTTACGGCTTTACAGGGAATGCAAGACCATTGGAAGCTTTTATGAGTGTCTTTTGTTTGTCTTTTGTTCCTATTACTCAATTCTGTTTAATCTCCCAAAATAGTACCTTGTGAAGTCACCTGAATTAATTCTCCAATTATTTTTATTCTCTTTTACATATTATCTTGTTAGCTAGTTGTTAAACATGGGAGTATTAAAAAGGAAAAACGAGTGGAAAACTTCTACTAAAGCCCACTTGTGGAAAGCTTATTGAATTGTTTCTCCATTTATTTTATTTTTTTCCCTCTTTTTCAGGCGGAGAAAAAGATAGCTACCATTCATAATGTTTTTGCTGTCATAAGGGGATCTGAAGAGCCTGATTGCTATGTCCTGCTTGGCAACCACAGAGATGCATGGACATATGAAGCTGTTGACCCAATTGGCATTGCAGAAAGTGCTCACTTGAATTGCTCATCAGATATGCTCTTTGATGCGTCAGGGTGGACCTCGGAAGGACATGTTTTATGCTTGGGATGCAGAAGAGTTTGGGATGGTAGCTAATATTTCATCTTTGTTGGTCATTAATATAAAATGCACCAGGTTGTCAATCTCTAGATCATTTTGTTATTTCTATGTATTTTGGATTCTATAAAGAACAAATACAACTGTGTCCTAGATACTGCACCCTGAAAGTGTGTCAAAGAAAGGCATTTGATCACTCTTAATGCCTATATTTGGTTTAGGATGTTAATGGGCAAAAGAATATGCATGACAGTAGGCTCTGCCACTCTTCTATTGTTGGAATTGCCATCCGGTTGAGTCATAGTGGTGCACATCACTAGGAGAGATATTCCTACTTCCATGATATCAGTGACGAAAAAAAAAATGAGAGCTTAAGTCGTTAGTTTATGTGGTTTTAGCGAATTATGTGCTCATCTGATTGTGAACCTCAGAACTGATATCAGTTGGATGTGCACCAATTGTGATGAATCATAGTGGATTTTTTTTCAAATGTGTATGAACTCAAGGCTACATCTGTGATATAAAACCTTTTTCTTGCTTGAAGTTGTATAGTATCACATCAGTGTTTTACCGTGCTGCTGAATTGCTATATGCACTTGCTCATTTATTTGTTTTTAAAAGTATCCTTAGCTAAGGCTTGTTCTATTTGAATGTTGTGTTTAATCACTCAAAAGTAATTTACTTGTGTTTGTGTGGTCTTCAGATGGATCTACTGAGTGGGTCGAACAAAACCTTTTGAATCTGGGTTCTAAAGTTGTAGCATACATTAATGTAGACTGTGCAGTTCAAGGACCAGGCTTCTTTGCTGGTGCAACGCCTCACTAAATAATCTCTCATTGAGGTTGTCAAAGAGGTAAAAGTATGGCAAAATAAGTTCAACAAGATTTGTTAATGTTAATCTATGTGGATTTGAATTGATTGACACACCTGGTATTCCAACTGTCAAATTGTGATTTAACTGAATCCAGGTCCAGATCCTGATCAGAGAGCATGAACATATATGAATAACTGGATTGTTACAAACTAAAGTCATCAATGTAAGTTACCCTAATCTTTATCTTTTCAAGTATTGGAATGGTAGATTATGTTGTCCTCATGTTTACCCTCTTCTTTGAAAAACAAACGTTCCACCAAGTAAATTGAGTTGTAAACATTACAGACTTTTTTTGGTTTGTGGAGGTTGGATCTCACTTGTGAATGATTGTCTCCTCTTTGGTAGTGGCAATTCAAATAATTTATTTGTTGAATGTAACAATGACTGTCTATGGATTCTATAGGAAATTTGTTTCAAAATTCTTTATTCTCTTTGCTGATGCTCCTTTGGTAGGATAGCTTTCTTAAACTCAGAAATAAAGGTTGTCTTAATCACTTGTTTAGTTGGACTGATAATCGTTAGGGTATTGCATGGATTTTAAGGCTGTCAATTGGATAAATTTTATTTAAAGGGGGGGTTTTTTTAATTTGAAATTTTGGTAGAGGGGTATGCTTAAAGAAGTCTGAAATTATGAAAAGAGGATAGAGTTGTGAAATTTTCAGGACATAATTAAATTAAGTTTCCTTGTTTACTTGGGTAATTGCTAGAAAGTCGGGTTTAGGTTTAGAGATAAAGGTTTTCATCTTGGAGAGAAGCAAAATTGCGTATTTTCGCTCATATTATACACAATCATCAATCCAATCTTATTCATGCTTATACCATGGACCCATCGACCACAGTAGTATTTTTGTTAACCACCTCCACATAGATGTTTTATCCACTAATACTCTTTTGCTGCTCAGTATCCAAGCCCTTCCAAGTTACACCATTTTTGGAAGTACTTTTCAATTGAAAACAACAACTAAGCAGCTTCAAGCTGCAGTTAAAGAATAAAATGTTGGAGAACAATATTTACTTTTCCATAACTATGATCACATCACACACTATTCCATGAGCATTCACAACCACAGCAGTTACGCTTATACCCCTTGTTGTCTGCTACAAACTCACAGTTTTGTTCAATTCAATACTTTGCTTAAATAAATTGTCTGTCATGCAAGAAGCTTGTAAATCAGCCACAATGCTTTACTTATGTTTTTCAGCAAAAAGCAAAAAGGAGAGACAAGTATACCACTTTTCTTGCTTTATAAATTATGGCTTTGGATATGTCAAAATTTATCTTTGTTGTTTCTATATGGATTGTATGAAGTAATTATTGGGATTGTCTTGGTTGGATTGCAGATTCAGAGGCTAAGTGGAGTGGATTCTGATTTTGCTCCACTTTTGCAACATGCAGGGGTTCCTTCTGTTGATTTTATACATGGAATGAGTGTACATCACTTTATACCTAACATTTCCCATACGATGGAAATTTGGAAAGCTATGAGTATTGAGAAAATGTGTTCTTGTGAAGGGAACTTGTGTGCTCAAACATGCATGCATAAAGGAAACTAAGCATCTCTATAAGGGGTACATTAGCTTTGTCCTTGATTTTTTTTTTTAATGGATGAAAGGACATAAAAGTGGAACAAAGTGTAGTTATTTTTATAAGTTAGCAAATGTTAGTTCTGTTTGTAATTCATCATTCCCATCCTTCTCCGTTGTGGGACAGAGAGATTGCCTTAGGCTTCCTTCATGGATATCAGAGTTCTCAAAGAACATACATGTTTGTGTTGAATAGAGATGACATGGGGCGGGTTTTTTTGAGTGTTTGCCCCATCCCACTCCTAATAGGATGAGTTGGGGATTTTTTTTTTTAAATTCATGGTGGGTTTCGGTATGTCTTGCCTTGATTATATATAATATTAAATAAAAAATATTTTGATTCTTTTTTTCATTTTACCTTTTCTTTACATATATAAAATAAAAAAAATTATTTTTCATAAAAATAGTTGTAAAAATATCTATATATTTATATTTAATTATTTTATATTTATATATTTTAAAATTTTAAAAATAGAAAGTTTAAGAATGAAGAAAAATTAAATAGGGCAGGTTGGATGGGGGTTGACATCCTGAACCTCCATTATTACCATTCCGTAGTGTTGAAATCAAGAGTGCCCCGTCATTGACTTTTTTGGTTGTTTCTCTTCTATAAGCGAATGTGTCATTTTTAAAGAAACTGGGATGTTTTTTGCAATCAAATTCGCAATTTTCAATAACAATCAGAAATGCAAGCAAGATTCTTTCCTTTAATTTGAATAACAAGTCTGAATTGTCTTCTAAATGCTCCTAATGAATTTTTTGTTTCTCATAAAGTGAAGTGAATAGATATGCATAATTTGGTGTATTTTTGCCATTCGCTTTGCGAATCATCTGTGATTCAGAACATCTCATGCTATTTGTATTTTTTCATTAATTGAAGGAGTTTAAGTTTGTTTGGCATAGACTCAAGATTATGGTTATTCAAAAAGTTTGTAGAACAGTTTTGTAAAAATATTACAATTATTTCAAGTAAAAATTTTTATGGGAACTTAAATCGAAGACAAGTTTTTCTGTTTATTCTCCATGATGGAAAATGCATTTATGTATGCTGTATAGAGTTCTAATAAGTATTCTCTAATAATTTAATGTTTTCTTATAATACTCTACAAATCTTGAATTAGTTGGTAAAAATAACTGTTTATTTAAAAAAAAAAAAATTCTAATGTGATTTTTAAGTTAAAAAATTATTTTCTGAATAGCAAACTATTTTGAAGAGTTTCAAAATAAGTTTCCATTATGTGCAAATAGGTCTTTTCTAATTGGTTATGGCTGATTTTGCAAAGAGAGCGATGTCGCTTGTGCTTTGCAGTTTTCTCTACTTTTTTTTGTCTTTCTATAAAGCTTAAAAATGAGGTCAGTTGAGCTTTTTTAAAAAGTGTATATTTTCTTTATTTCTTAATTATTGGTCAATTTGGAGTGACTCCAATATTAAACCTTCTTTCATTTCAGCAGCTGTGGTGTGTTGCAAATCCAGTGCAACAAAAATCATTCCAGCTGGGTTTTACTTGGGTGTGGAATGATTTAGTTTTGTTCCTTTATATTTTAATTGGGGCCTCTTGAAAAACATTCTTGCGTGTGTAGGATGAATCATTTTAGGGTTTATGAAATGGTATTTTGAATTTCTTTATTTTCTCATCATCTCTGAGTGGTATTTCTGTTTTCTTTGGTAATTTTCCATTTTAAGGACATGGTTTTTGCTTGTTCCTTTTTCCCTTTTCTAAATGCACGCAATGTTCTTCCCAAACTGGAAGATTTTTTAAGGCATAAGACGGAGTATAATAAGAAAAAATAATTTTTTTTTCATTTTTAGCAAATTATTTCCACTAAAGGATTATGAAAAGCTTTTATTAATGATACTCCAAGCATGTCAATAATGTTAGTAGTAAATTTAACATACATATTAAGATTTCATGCTAATCAATTTGGTAATATGGAACTTCACTTTCTTTTTTTCTTTTGTCTTCGATTTTTCATCTATCCACAATGCTTTGACCCTATAATGGTGAAAATCCATGGGGCTCCATTTGTTTCAACGTCAATGTGGTTGGTTAGCTTCTTTCCTCTCTAGTTGCATTCTTGAAAAAGATTTCTTCGATAACTAGAAAATCAATACTATCATTGTCACTTCTTCAAGCTTATCATGTTTTTGTTTTTTACTGCCTCAGTAGCTGGAGTTTGGGGCTTCTAGCTCTTCAGAACTGTGCTGATGTTCCTATTACCTTCAACATGTCTTCTTACACAGAAAATTATGGTAGGCATCTGTTTTCTTTCATTATCATTGTTATTTTCTCAGTCCATTAACTAGATTTTTTGAATTGAGATTTAACTTGGTATGCAACTTAAGCAAGGTAAGTGGCCTTATTTTAAAATTTTGATCTAGCTTATATCTAAATGGAAGTTTTTGATCCTTTTGAATGGTATTCCTTTAAGGAACTGCTACCACTGTCATTTATCTAAAGAGCCAGATCATTGGTACTTTTTCGTTTCCTCAGTCGCACAATGCTCGTGCTACCTTCTCCTTGTTTGACTTCATCAGCGGGCTTCCCGTGTTATTTCCAACATGTTTCTTTGGTGTGACTGGTTGCGGCAATGTCACACTCATAGGTCTTTTTCCTTTCTTTCTGCCTTGCTCATAGGTAAGATCTTGGAAACAGGGCTAAGTTCCTTCTTGAATGTTTTGTGGAGCTTGGGAGAATGAGTGTTGATCCTTCTGTACATTGGAGAATGGTGTTGTTCCATATCAACTTCTTCCTGCTTTTTTTTCTAACTCTAGAAAGCTTCTCTGAATAGTAGGGAGGGCCTTGGTCAAGGCTCTCCCTCTTATTACTTAGGGATTTGTCAATACGCAATAGGAATTAAAGAACTCTTTCTTTTTCAATATCTTTTTGTATCGACTAGCATCTCTGGCACTCCAATCATGGTTCAAACATCCAATTGTGCAAAACGACTAAGAGTGTTAAGTAGGAGTCACAATCATCTACTGCTTAGTATCATGTGGGTCCTTGATGTCCAATAGATCAGCAGTATTGTCACTATCAGAGTATGTTTCTTTGCTGCATCTCAGATCTTCATGTTCGTATATAAACAGAAATTTTGACCTTTTTTGTGTCACGCATTGAGCAACGACATAACCAGATTGGTTTTGGTGTTCCCAACCTTGATCTTTTTATTCATCTTCTTAGGGGGTTCAGTAGTGCTGAAAAGTGTTTCATCGTTACCTCTAGTTTGTGAATAAGCATCAGATATACCTTTGCATTTGGTAATTGGTGGCAGTAACTTGTGCTGAGTGATGAGGATGATGAAACCTTCTGCACCACCATTGCTATGAGTTCCTGGCAACATGGTTCCCGTTAGCTGCTGCTGGTCCGGGCCATAGGGAAAGTGATACCTATGAGAGATAGACTCAAAACAAAAAATTAAAGAAGTAACAACGGTTGGGACGAGAAGAAATTGGTTTGCAGCAGAAAATTGGTTCGGATTAAAACTCGGGAAAGAAGTGATGGTCAGGCGATGCTGATACCATGAAGAAAATTGTGAGAATTTTCTTTCATATTATTTACTCTGCAGAAATATACATTTATAGGGAAATAGGAGATTACCAACAACCTGATAATTCCTTAAAAAACTCTGTCAGATCCCACAAGAGAGGAAACTATCTTCTATCTATAGAAAAATAATTCTACAGACTATTTAAACTAGCATTCTCTAATTACAGCCTAGTAATATCTTCTAATTTCATCAGCAATCATCATAAATCTCGGAATTCACACTCCCCTCAAGCTGGGAATAGATTTTTCCATTCCTAGCTTGCTCATAATTGCTTGGCATCATGGTCTATGCTAGCCCTTTGTTAAATATCTGCTAGTTGACGCCTCCTATAGCTGTAAAGTGTTGCAGTCAAAAGCCCTATTAGTTTTCTTTAACAAAGATTTGTCAACCTAATAGTTTCGTCCGATCTATGACACTGGATTATATGGCGAATGCTAATGTGACTTGTTGTCATAGTAAAGCTCATTGGTTCAATCACTATCTCAAACTCATTCAAGAATAATCTCATATAACACTCCATACACCAATGTATCACTTGCTCTAAATTCAGACTCAACAGTAGACTTGTAACTCATAGTTTACTTCTTGCTCCAAGTGACCAGGTTTCACCACGAAAGTGCAATATCTGATGGTTGACTCTTTTTGCCACCCAATGTACACGTTTGCATCTGTGAGGCTCAAGGTTCCTCAGTTCCCTTTTGAAGAGAATACTTGTGGACGTCCGCATTTTTTCTGTGCGTCACTATAATCGGCGGACTACTTTTATTTGTGAAAAATAATTTTTGGAAAAGTCGGAGTCGCCACTTATTTTTTTTATTTTTTAGGGAAATAAAACAAGAATAAATCTAAAAAATGACTCCATAGTTTTGGAAAAGGTATCGTCTTTGAAAACTGAGTATAGGTTCGAGATCAGGTTACTTTTGGAAAGGTTCTAGGAGTAGCACCTCTCTAATGCCATAAAGGTTCTAGCTGAAAATGTGACAATAAATGGTTGATCATGGATACTTAATATAGGCTAGGTGACTTAAAATAGATGTCAACAAGAAGGTCTGTTATAAGAATAGTCGGGTGTGGTCTTGAAACCGTGCTTTTAGCGTATCTAAAAGACATCGAAGGTTAGTTTTTGAATGTGATACAACATTTGTTTATTAAGCATAAGCATGTATTTGAACACCAGAATCATATAGTAATGGATATAAATCACCAATAATACGTGTCTATAGAATTCTCGAAAATGGTGAGGAGGAGCGTACTGGATAGCAAGCAATACTCTCTTGAGAAACGAGTTATGCAAATAACAGATTCCAAAATTAATCTCATATTATACAACAAAGGAAGCACAATTAATTAAATATCAACAAAATTTGAAAAAAATATCTATGGTTTGTCGGCTCCCATCAAAAGCCCTAATGATTTTGCAGAATTGATCTCTATGAATTCCATTGTTTGGAATTATGAAGTTAATTTCCCCAGCCTGGGTTTTTTTTTTTTTTGAAAAAAAAAAAAAAAAACGGAGAAAAAAAAAATCGTGAAAATAGTTGAAAAGAGAAGGCCTGCCCGGAAGGGAAATGGCAGAAAGGTTTATTAAAAATCTAGATTTAATGTCTTATGAATCCTAAGGATGAGATTTTAAAGAACAAGTAGTTATTTAATGGAAAGATTTTGAAATCCAGATTAAAAATGTGTAAATTCATAAGGGAGAGAAAAAAACATCAAGAGGATAAGTGAATCAAGCCGACCATGCTGGAGAGGGGCCTTGATGTGACTGAGACTGCAACTACTGAGTGGTGTTGGTGGGCTGCCATTATTCTCTTTGAATTTTTTTCTTCCACTCTCCTTGTATGCATTCCAAGTCCTTGCATCCTGTTATTCCCAGCTCTGTTCCATTTTCTTGAACTCCCTCATGAGTCTCTGAAACTGGAGCGGCTTCTGGAGGATGACTAGGCTCCAATCAAAATCCATGCAGTCGATTTCTTCTCCTCAAGTCTTTCTACATGGCCATATTTCGATGTTAACAGTTGACTTCCTCCTCAAACTGGGACTCAAGAGAATTGCTTGGTTCCTTTGCATAGATGAACCAACACCGGGCTGTTATTCCTGAATTTCATAGTCATTAGACGTTAAGGGCCACCATAGGTAGAATCGTTCTTCTTGTCGGTTGCATCTGATTGGTTGTAATATTCAATTTTCTTTGACAGTCTTCAATTTTTGTGTCTGAGGCTGTGGTTGTTTCTTTATTTTCTTCTATTTTTCTGGATATCCCCAGTAAGAGAACTTGCAAGGATTGAGTGGATTCTACCTTTCTGCATTCAGGAATTTTCAACTGCAGTTTTATTTTTATAATTCTCTAACTCCCTTTGCTTCATTCTCTAAGTCATCTTGGACACACCTATTTCAATCTTGAGGTCCATTCCATATTGAAGGTAGAATTTGTTTTATTTGCATTGAGAGTCAATTATGCAAGTTTCTAGGGAGTCACTCATGTTCGGACAATTGTCGGGTTCATATTCTGGTGCAAGGGTCTGAAGTTTGCTACAATTCCTCCTGCTTCTGACAAGCTCGTACGTGTTTGAAGGAATTCTGAAATCTGATAATATATTGTGGGCAATAATTTGGAAAAATTTCGGGGCAATCTGTAGGTTTCCTGCTCTCGTCCTAGTTATCCATCTTTCAGATACCTGGACTGCATTCTTGATTTGCTGGAGATATCACAGAGGCGCGATCAAGGCAAGTGGGGACAACTGATTCGTATTTAATGTTGGTCAGTATGTTACCTACTGGTATGTTTGTCGAACTGAGCCACATAATAATTGACCTCAAAATCTGACTTTTGTAACCTAGATTCGAACAGCGCATATTGATTACAGGCAGTGGCAAGCTTGAATTCTTCATTGCTCCAGTATCCATACAAAGCCTTGTTTTTGGTTGCATCTTTAGTCTGATGTACTTTTAGGCTAATGTTGTGGCCACATCGTTTTTTAGCTCAGGCTAGAACTTGATAGTGTACTCCTAGGTATTCTCAAACCTTGTCTAGTTAAGATCCATGATATTAATGTCAACGCGCCAATCTGACTTCTTGTGGTGAACACGGATAGCTGCAGATAAGATAAACTTTGAAAAAAAATTAGAGATTGAGATATCATGCAAAAAGCTTTAATGGCGTTCATAAGTAGAACCATGCGAAAGATATTTCACATTGGTGGATGAAAAGTTCCCTTGCTCGTCAACAATTTCTTTATTTGCCTAGAATTCCAAGTCTAAAACCCTTCTTTCATGCTTATTATTCCTGAAGTTATCCAAAATTACCTGAACTGTTTATTGATCAAAGGGGTATATAAGGCTTTAGAATTGCCATTTTCCATGTCATTGAACTGATGAAGGTGAGCTTCCTTAGGCTGGACAGACTTGCAGAAACGTTTATTTGCCCATTGATTGTCTCTGGTTTGGTGGGAGAAGAGCATGTAATCGTCTGAATTAGATGGACTATTTTTCTGATTGAAGGATGAGATTCTTTCTAGGCAGATTCAGACATATTCTCAGAAATAAGCAAGATGTGCCATTGCATTCTAAATCAACAAGATCAAGCTTTCTTATGGGCATTTTGTTGTATGGTTATAGATGCAGAATTTAAAGTGATTTTGGATGGGCTTGTAGCAAACGTGAAAGATCAATATGGAACCGATTATTCAGGCTCTTGCTTCATATTTCTTTTGGCTGTTTTTGGAGCCTGTTTTATGAATTGCAATCTATTGCTAATGATGCCTTTCTCGATTCAAATTCAGTTTATGGCACTTATGAAACCTCCGTTTTTGAACTCCTCAATGATAGCGCTGGTCAGGTCGGAATTGCTGAAGTATTCAAGTTCTTAAAATCAGGTTGTTACTAGTTCTTTCCAGTGAAAATTCATCAAGGAAAATGAAGAGTTTTTATACTCTGAATACCAGCTATTTCCGCTTCGGTGTTAAAGTAACATGCAACAGAATAAGAACCTCATAGCTTATGTCTGGTGGAGAGGAAGGATCTCCTGTTGAACTGATCACTATTGTCTTTTACCAGTTCAGGGTGCTGATCTCTAAAAGATCACGAACAGAGGCCTTCTGTCCACTTAGGTCAGCACGTTTTCAAGTGTCATTAGGTCGGCTCATCAAAGTTTATCCTATGAACATTTTCGTAAAACTGTTATTGCTCTGGAATAATGTCCCTAAAAGATTTCTTTCATTAATAGAACGGTATGCTTCTTTGCGTTGGGAAGTGTGGAGGATGGACAAAGCTTTTTTCATCAAAATGGTAACTAATGTCCTTAATTTTCAGTCTGCGGCCGCCATGCAACATTCTGTCTTATATCAAATTTCCAGTCTTAAACATAGTTTAGACATAATTTTAATTATTACAGATTTGCCATTGTGATTTAAAATTTTTTTTACATTTTTTTACAAATTATCCTTAATAAAATTTTTCTTTACATCTGTTTTAAAATTATATATATATTATCTTTATTTTTCATATTTTCTTTGAATTGAAAAAATAATTTTTCCTGTATTCCTATAAAAATTATATATTTATGATAAATAAAATATTTATTTGTTTTATGAAATTTATCACATATGACTTAAAGAAAATTATTTTTTCATATTGTTTTTAAATTTTAAAATAATTAACTAAATTATTTATATTATTTTAAAATTTTATATTTTCATATAAACATTAATGTTAATAATTATAATTTTAGGTTAACTTTCTTATAATGATGTTTTTTGATATTATGAATAAAAAAATATTTTAAAAATAATATTAAAATCATAATACTATTAAAATATGGATGAACTAAAAATAATTTTGAAATTATAATTATTAATTATGGTTCTAAGGAAAATTGTAAAATCATAGTCACATACTGTGATTTTAAAGATATTTATGAAACTTTTAAAATCATAATCACCAAAAGTGGTTTTTATACACTTCAAAAAAAAAATTCATATAGATGCTTATATGGATGCAAAAAAATTAATTTGACAAATATTTTAAGATGTGTACTATTTTTACTTATTTTGGACTTACACTCCGGGTTTGGCAGCAATATTGTTAACTCCTGGTCGAGAATAAGAAAGGGTTGCTCTAGGGCGCACGCCGCGATCCAAGTGTAACGGTTTAGTAATGGTAACACCGTGGTCCTGTGGAGGTTTAGTATGGTCCACCATATCTCTTTCAGACTATTTCACCCATTTACCTATTAAAATAATATAAAATAAAAACACACATTTATGAGAATTTCCCCCAATTAATTTTATATCATTAAATATCCACTTTTTTATTTTTAAAATTTTAATTATATTAAAAATAAATGTAATTTATAATTTTTTTATCATTTATTTTTTTGAGAAGTAGAAATTTTTGTGTTCAAAAGAAAAAAAAATTAACAATTAAATTGTTTTTATTTAATTATATATATATATATATTATATATATTATATAATCAAAATGAAGATAATAACCGAAAATAACTTGAGTAAAAAAAAGGGTTCTTTGATTAAAAGTCCCATTAGAACCCAACTTTGGAAATTTACTCCCAAGGGTCTCCAGGTTCAAACTCATCAATAAAAAGAACCACTTCGGCCTCCTGCCAGTCCCCAAACTTCTCACAAATTTGTCAAGAACACTCCCTCATTTTTGTTCCTTGAAAAAGAACAAATCTGGCTTAGTTCCTGCCCAGACTTATTAACGTTCCCTTATCTGGGTCTGCAAGCCTCTAAATTCAAGGCAAAATTCTAAGCTTCATTTAGGAATTACAGAAATTTGGCCTACCTCAATTCTAACTCTCTGCTTCCCTTCCGCAGCGCCGATCATAATTAGGTGCTAATGAGCTTCTCAGTTTCTTTCTTCTTGAACTGGCATGGTACCCTTTTACAGCCCCTCGACGCACTTAAGTAGCACCTCCTACTCTCATTTCCACAGGATTCTCATAATGTCTTCTTTCAACCTTCATACCGAACACCAGTACTTACAAAAAAGGAATTTTTATTTGCCAAGGGATCTGCTCCGACTATTTCTCCTGCTGCAGAGATTTCCAGAGAATGCATCTCTTTGAAATTTTATGGTCATCAATCGAAAAATTTCCTACATTCGCTCTCTTAGGGATCAGCCTCCTTCAGGGGGATAAGCCTTCGTGATTAGGAAAACAATCGACGTCGTCTTTAAGCATCATGCGCAGCGGCTCCTTCACTCTTCACTCTTCACCGGTTCGTAAGACCTCCTCTGCGTCCTTGTCCAAGGATCCATACAGAATTCCCTCATACAGAAGAAGTCAGAAAGGCCCGCGTAACCCCCTATAAGTTAGAAAGGGGTACGTACATGATTCGCACCTCCGTGGTTGCTTGACAAGTCAAGTGCGGAGGGCACATCTTTGCGTGTAATCTGTAGAGAGTAACCCGGCTGAGCTTTCCTTTGTGAGCCCTAGTGAGCTTCCGCCTCCCTCTTTAGAAGCCTTAAGGGGAAAATACGTGAGCCTTCCCTACTCTTTATTTTTCCTGCAGCTGGATTTTTTGGGCAAGGTTTCATCCCGTCAGCGCCATTTCTTTAAGATAACAAGTCCTTATTTATTTTATCCCTGATTGGATTCACGAACATGCAGGCCACAAACTAAAGCTCTTTTGACTCCAGAAAACAGTCTCGCCTAATGGCCCACAACTCCTCTTGCACCTGGGCTTCTCGACGCCTAAGTCAACGTTAAACTCACTTAAGGACAAGTGCACTTTTTCTACGAAGGAGTTCATTCACCGTGAAAGGATCTTTCGGCGCGCTCAGACGCTTGAACCTTTCCAGCTTTTTTGGAATGGGAATTGACTTATTTCCAAGGTTACAACTCCGGTCTCACACTTAGCTAGCAGAGTCCTAATCCACTGTCGAGCTCACCACACGCAAACCAAGGGCGTGAATATCCTCTTCTGCAAACTGTGTCCTATCTTCCGCATCAGTTCATCCTTGGAGCTTGTAACAGCATTCCACTGTAAGGGCGAAAATCCAACGAATTTCCCACAACAACGGGATAGAAAAAAGAAGCAAAACCCGCTATATCTTCCAGCTTTCCGTGCACCTCCTTAATGTTTTTAACGCAGGATTCTAACCATTTACATTTGCCGGGAATATTTGGTCTTCAATCTCTGCTATGGCTGCAAGCTCCTACCTTTCTGAAAAACTCCAAGTCCAGAATGTAGAGGTAGGCCTGGAATGGAAGTTGTGTTTGGGGGCCCTATTTCCAATATTTGTTGTTTCAGGAACCGGGTTTTCATAATCCAAGATATGTTCCACTATTTCAAGAAATTTTTCCTTTTCATGCAACTCTGGTCTGAGTGTTATTTTTCATACTGAAAATGCTTACCTTGATAGCTAGCGTCACATCAGCAACTCTAAAAAAGGCAAACTCCAACAGTATTTAGTAAAGATCATTGTGAACCGTAATAAAAATGAAAGCTAGGGCAGGAGGTGAACTCCGAGGAGGTATCGCGGCGACGCAGTGGCCTCGTCACGATGATTGTCATGTGTAAGCATCACAGCAGATGGGTGAATAATTACCGAGAATCCGATCGGATTAGGGCCATCTGGAAGAAGCTCGAAAAGCGCTGGAAATTTTCAGAGGTTTTTCGCTGCTCTCTCCTCAATTGCTATTGTTCTTTTTTACGTTTATCTTTGGGTTTGTTTGATTCCACTACAGAAAATAAAATATGCTATTTTTGTTAAAATTGTCGTTTCTTTATAAAAATTATGTGGTGATTGATAAAAGCATTCAACCATTTGGGGTATTATGAGTCCATGTGTATAGTTCATGATTTGAATTTCTGCTATTGGACTGAAATGGGAATTTAAGTTTTATTTTTGGATGCGTTGAAAATTTCTCGCCGATGCTTTCTTTGGGTTTCCCTTTCCACTTTACTTTTCATTTTTTTTTCTCTTTATATGTAATTGCTTTATGTTGTATTGGGTAACTCAAATGATCTGTCTAATATGATTTTGGCTGAAGCCAGAATGTATTGATTGGTTTGAATGTTGTTTTAAAATGTCTTTTTTCTTTCAGATGTGTGGTTTTCAATGCTAAACGAAGTAGATAGTAAACTATCAATCAGTTCACAACTAATCATCATGTAATTTGATTAAAATATAGTCAAACATTGATTCAAGAAGAAATGGATTGCGTCAAACGTTTCATTCATTATATGTAATGAAGGCTCGTTAGAGGCTGCTTATCTTGCTCTGGTTCTGTGATTGAAGGTAGGATATCTTGGCATGCTTATATGTTTGAAGTTTAGGGTTTTTCTTATCTTTTCTTTTTTTTCAAGGAGAAAAGAATGTTCACTCATGCCTAAATTTTAATTAAGAATGTGGTAGATTAATCTTCCTACAAGTTAATTATGATGAATATTGTTAACGATTATTTAATTTTCTATACGAAGTTAAGAACGGTAACAAAATGGCTTATGCAGAATGGTACAATGGGCTCGTTTCTGTTGAATTTTTGTATCAATTCTCTTGCACTTAAATGACTGATTAGATAAAATATAGTTAAATGTGAGAAAGTTCAAAAGTGGTTTATTTGATAGTCAAACTCTTTTTTTGAAATTATTTAATTATGCTCGATTCTTTTCTTTAAGTTTTCTAAAATTTAGTCACAGTCTCTGAAACTGTAAATTTTTTTACTAGATGCTGTTTTTTGAAGAGGGAAACTTTACATAGTCGAATTTTTCAAAACCATGCTCTGGAAAGTTTCTAAAAGGTTGAATTTGAGTTTCTCTAGTTATTCCTACACTAAAACGAATTTCAAAACATGAATGAAAATACATGCTCCCTTAATTGTCATTTGATTTGGTGTACTTTTGTTTGATTTTCAAAGCTTAATTTAGTATTTTTCTGAATTGGATTGCTGAGATGGTCGCAAAGGGATTGAGCTTCTGCTTTTTGCCATTGTTAGGCTCTGGAATCAATGCGAGAGCAGATGAGCCAATGGAATTTTTGTCTATACACATGTGGCTATGCTAACAATTTCTCTTGAATGAAAGAGTAAGAATATTTAGTTATTCAGGCAACCTAAATCTTATTTTAGTTTTGAATGGTCATGGTATTCCGCATTCCTTGTTTCTAAACCTAGAAATATGCAGTTTGAATTGAAGCTTCATTTTCTACCTTTAGTGAACTCTTTTTATGTTGCAGTCGGGATGGGCTAAAAAAAATCTTTATTGTCTGATTTGGGATGTTATCAAGGTTAATGGCACTCAAAAGATGTCTGGAAGGATCTCGGTTCTATTCTTTTCTGTTCATAGGTAAATGAAAGTTGCAATTACTAAGTTCTTTTTTGTTCATTAGTGGGGTTGGGATGTTGCAAGAAAGCTGAAATAAATCATGAAATCAATGCCATTTCTTTGCCATATTAGCAATATATGATGCCATTAGTTCAGAAATGTTAGTTTTTAAATTGTTTGTAAAACCTGAAAAATAATATTCAAAATTAATTCATGTAGGGAAGTTTTTAGTATGATGTGATTCATAAATAACCAAATCATTATATTAAGATCAAAAGTAACAAAAGATATCATAGTATATGGTTTAGTCCATTAATGATTGAGTGTAAGAGTGCAAAATTACATTAATTTAGTATACAATTTTAGTGGTGGGGGGGTGGGGGGGAGAAGCAAACATAATGAAGGTTTAGGGCACCTTCAAAATAAGAGGATTGCAACCAGGGCACATGAAGTATATAAACAGTGCACAAAAAAAAAACACAAAGCTGAAGCTAATCAATCCATCTTATCTACATAACTCCATAAAGACATCTTATGGGCCCAAGTCTTTCGACAACAAAGATAAAAGAGTTTAGAACGATTATTCAGCTCCATGCAAGGTTGTACACTCCTTGGATATTTTTGTATTATGCTCTTTCTAATTCAAGTGATCAATACACAACTTAATGGATCATTCAACATTCTCAATTGTTTCCAACAAAAGAGCTGTTCAGCTGAGATGGCTTCTTTAAATTAAATGAGGAAACCTAAAACACCAAAAAGAGAGAAGATGAAGACTGCACCCATAGGTCTATTTGCATGAATGAGGATGTGTCTGAGATTCATATCATCTTTTGCAAAGATAACACTTATTGACAAGGATTGTCTTCTATTTTTAGTTGGTCTAAAGTCAAGATTTTCTCCCAAACGGCCTCCTCATCAAAACCAAACTTAGATGAGCATCTAGAGTTTAATCAGTTGAGTGGATGGAGAAAGGATCCTCAGAGACAGGTTTTAGTATGATCTAATGGATTAAACTAAGGATGCGTTTTTTTTGAAATTTGGAGGCATTAAGATATTTATACTTGTTTTTGTAATTTATTCTGTAATTTTCATAGTACTCTTTCAAGATTTAATATATTCTGTATGGATATCTGCAATAAAATTTTTTCTATTCCTTGGCTTGTATATCATTGAATTCGTAGAGCTTCAAAAATTAATTGATAGTGCCTGGTTATTTCTATTTTGGTTCAATTTCTATTTTGTATTTTAAACTTTCTCAATATAATGCAGCAATTGGTGATCCCTTGAGGGGGTGTCGTGTCACACCATATGGATATTCTGTTATGTTGAAAAAGGTTAGTTTTGAAATGATTTTTTATTTTTATTTTTTTGGTATGTGTATTTTCTTTGTTATTTGCACCAATGGTATAATGAGGTTGCTTGCATTATTAGGGTAAAAAGGATTGATGGCATGGATGATGTGAATGGGTGACGAACTGGTATCGTCCCTGAAAAATAGGGTTGGGGGCAATTGGAAAAGT
Source organism: Vitis amurensis (assembly GCA_037355405.1). Classification (NCBI taxonomy): domain Eukaryota; kingdom Viridiplantae; phylum Streptophyta; class Magnoliopsida; order Vitales; family Vitaceae; genus Vitis; species Vitis amurensis. The sequence continues at coordinate 37,286 of JBAPGN010000025.1, forward strand.
GTTGGTTTAGCATCTGTGTATTATCGAGTGACCTGT
>JBAPGN010000026.1:0-37068 GCA_037355405.1 Vitis amurensis
GAACTAAACGGCCTAAGATTTAGAATGGGCCAAGGTGGTAGATAGATTAGATAGAGAGAGATAGACGTGTACTAAATGTGCTAGTGGAACTAGACAAGGCTAAGGTGTCTAAATGGACCTAAGGTGGTTCCGAATGGGTCGAGTATACCTATACAGGCTTAAGGTGAGACTAGGTGGGCCTAACTAAGTCTAACTTAAAGTGCACCTAAGTGAAGCCTAATCTAAACTTGAAGGGCAACCAAGGTCATAATGTGGAACCGGATAAGCCCCTCAACCAAAGTCTCTAAGGTGGCTCAGAAAAGGTAAGTTACATGAGTAGTAATGGGTCATCAAATAACTACTATGGAACACTGGAAGTGAACTTAAAGACATGTGCTAAAGGGACAAAATGGAGAGTCTACAACAAGACTATATATGTTTGTAGTGGGAGTGACCAATCCTAAAAATGAGACTCTTCACTTGGTAACATTGATGTCAAGGATCTTGGTTACAAACTTAACTTAAACATGAAGTGGTAGAATCACCTAAAGTGGTCCCACTTGCGGGGGCTAAGGGCTAAACATAAAGGTATGTTGATCAATGCCTTAGGATAACCTTTGGAGGTTTAAGGCAGGTTGATTAATTAGATAGGGTCTCTACCTAGTAATAAGAGTCATGACCTACCTAAAGTAGGCTTAATTCTTGTGTACTAGGATACCTTGCATGGATATATGTAGTTCGACAACACTACATTTTTGCTAGATTAATAATTACCAACTTGCCTTGAATGCTCAGTTTCTTTTTATTAATGCATGGAATTATTATTTTTGTTACAGATATCATGTCTTTAACCTGTCACCAATTATCTTTTGTTTAAATTGGATCTAATTATATACTGAAAATAATCTGGATATAGTATTAATTGCATAGAAGCTAATTTTGCTAGAGTTTGTTATTTCCTTTGAATAAACATATCATAAAGTAAGAGAAGTGATTACTACTCAAAAAAGTGCTATTTGATAGCTTGTAATTAACTCTTTTAAACACTTTTGAGTAGTAATTATTACCTTTTAACTCAATTGACATGTTAAGGACCCTTGCAATCGTTTCTAATCAATTTGTGTTAAGTTTTGGTGTTTTTGATAGCTTTTTGCTCACCAAAGCAATTTAAGAATGAGGGAGAGCTGTATATAGTTCATGGCAAAGCTTTTGGAAGCTCAAATTCATGAAGAACCAAGCTTTGGAGCTCCATAGCCCTTTGCCAAAGTCGTTCAAAGTATGCAAGGAAAGAACAACGGAGAGAGGAAAAACAGAGTGAAGAAAATAGAGGACAGCAGCTGTAGTCTTATTTTGCACTTTTGGAGCACTTTACGAAGTCTATTTTCTACATTCTATATACCATTTCAAAGCTCAGGAAGTCAAGAATCCAATGCTTCAAACGGTGCACAATTCGGAGTTGAAACGAAGGAGTTACAGCCATTGCAAGCAGATCACTCCAAGTTGAAGGAAGATTTTTGCACGGCTGCGAAATCAGCTTTTTGTTGCGAGAATTTCGCAGCCATTTTGCACAGTGCATGGGTGTTCTCCTGAAGCTTCCCGATAGTTGCGACCAACACTTTTGGATATTTTTCTTCAGATATTTTTGTATAAATTTCCATTCTTCTCCTTGTAACCCACCAATTATAGGATTCCTTAGTTATTAAGTTTGGAAAAGGGGTGAATAACCTCAGATATTTTGTTTTGTAATTTTCTTTATATATAGCTCTCGGGAGCTTGTTCTCAGGGCATCATGTAATCCGACGGGATATAGATAGATATATAAATATATAGAATATACAGAGCCTTGCTCTGTTTTTCCTTCTCTTTCATTTTCATTTTCTTGCTAGCCAAACATTCTCTAAGGATTTCTCCTCAGAGGATGAGAGGCTAGGCTTTTTGTCTCTTGGAGTGAGGAAAGCCGGGTAAGTTTCCGTATACATAAATTGGAAGTTTTGTTGTTTTAGTTTTTAATGAAGAGAAAGTGTGACCCGTTAATGGTTTTTATCTTTTTAGTTAACTTAAAACGCCTTTAATTCACCCGAGCCAACACTTGGTAAGGCAAGTGATCTCCGTCCATGGAGATGCACTAGTTTATCTCTTGCGAGCTTTTGGGAGGTGACTTGAAGGTAGGATTTTCTAGAATAGCCAACACTTGGTAAGCTTTTGGACTCCAAGGAGACATCCATTAGTTATCTCTTGCGAGCTTTTGACGGGTAATCCAAGGTTAAAGATCACCTTGAATGGCAAGTGCTAGGTGAGAGGTATGAGTCATTGCAAGGTGCATCAGTGAGAGGGATTTAGTATTTGAACCCATTAATGGGAAGCATCTGTACAACACCGGTTCAAGAAGGAACTATATGTTAATTCTCCAATGCGAGGAAAAGAAACAAGTGACCGAAACTCCCTTTTTGTATGAGGAATCTGAGCCTAGTGATCTAAACTCCAAGAAGCACTTTTCTTTGTAAGTAAAATCAGTTACTATTTTTGGTTAGTTTAAAACCAAACCTTTTTCTTTCAAACATCTTTATGTTTTCTTTTAAAGCTAACCTTGAAATGAAAAGGCACCAATTCAACTTTGAATTAATATCATTTGTGAAGTGAAAACCCATCCCAGTGAACAATCCTAAAGCCACTATGCTATAGTAGCTTTGTCTTTGCTACCCTAGTTCATGGTGTAATAGGTTATAAATTTTGTTGATTACTCCCTCAATCAAGGAGCACCAGCTGGACATGAATCAGCTGATACACCAATTGGGCACGAATCAAGAAGCATATCAAAGGTGGCATAAGACGGATAAAAAGACTAAGTCTCTCATACTTGGGTCTTTAGATAATGTGTTGCAAAAGCAACACATGTCTTTTGCCATAGTCTATGATATTCTCTTTAAAGTTGCAAGGATTAATTGGTCATAAGGGCAAGTCAACTAGACAAGTTGCACTTAAGACTATTATGAACACCGGGATTCAAGTTATCTTAGAGATCTTACGAGATTCCTTTGGGATAGGTAAAAAGATTCTCAAAGAGTAAAAGGGTGTTCATATGGAAGTCAAGGTTCTTCAAGTTCTTCTACCAAGAAGAAAAGAAACAACACCAAATAAAGAAAGTTCAAGAAAATGAATGAGAGAACAAACTCATGGGCATTGATTCCTTTGTGACCTTTTAGGACATTAGAAAAGGAATGCTTAGAGTGCCTAAGAATAAGCAAGTACACATCATGTTCTTGTTGTTGAATACATGGTGTTTCACTAATTGTGGTGGATAGATTTCAGGCCCACTATTTGTAGTTTTTTTACAGGGTTTTCAACAAGTGAGAAGGTCACATGATGGGATTGTACTTACCTTAGTTTCAATTGCAAGATTAGTTGTGCAAGTCAGTGGGAGGTATTACCTTTTTTGTGTGAGACTCCATTATCACTTTGTTAAGTAATGAAAATAGTTAGATCCCACTAAAAGAAATAATCTAGCACTAATCAAACATTTGGCTTCTAATGCCTAGTTTATATTAATCTAAATAGGATCCAAAGACTAATTAAGTCTAGACCTTCTTATTCCAGAAGATCTTTCAATTTACGAATCCTATATAGATGGTAAAATGACCAAGAGGCCTCTTTATTTTTAAAAGACTTGGAACCAAGGAATGTTTGGAGTTAGTGCATACCCACATATATGAACCTTTTTATGTATATATATATGGAAAGTATGGGTATTTGATAATTTTATTGACAAATACTCTAGTTTTGGATATGTAGATAGGAAATTTGATGCCTTGGATACTCTAGTTGTTTTTCCAGTTGAATGAGCGTGGTTATGAAGTCATTGAAGTTTAAGGGGGTTTTTAACTTTTTGCTCCAAGTTCCCATATGAAACGTTGTTTCCAATTCTTAATATGTCACGTAGGTGTGGAAAAGTAGTTGTATAACATGCAAAAAGGAAAAACAAAATACAATAATAAATAAAGCCCAGTCCGGAGATCCTTACAGCCCGTTTGGCCCAATCGTGCAATAGTCTGGTCCACCCAACTCTCAGCCCATACGAAAACAGATATCTTCTGCACTTCGAATTGGCCCTTCGGCAAAATTCAGTATCCATGACCTCGCTCTCGAGCCCTTCACCTCCGTTGCCACCGGCATTCAACCGGCGACCGGCGTCAGCGCCCGAAACTGTCCGTTCAAAGCCTTCTTCTTCTCCTTCTCCTACAGAGACAACATCAGCAGGGAGAAATCGGAGAACCGGCGTCGTAAAGGAGAAGGAGAGAGAAGAACGAGAGAGGAGAGAAGAGGTGGCTCTGAAGATAGCGTCGAAGAAGGCGATATCAGTGATTCTACGGAGAGAGGCAACGAAGGCTGTGATTGAGAAGAAGAGAGGTCCCAATAATTCCAAGAAGCTGCTTCCGAGGACGGTCCTCGAAGCTCTTCATGAGCGCATCACGGCTTTGCGTTGGGAGTCTGCTCTCAAGGTCAGTTCCGATTTTTGCATTTGGTCGCTGCTGAAAGTGAAACATTTTCAAAAGAAAAAGGTGTCGCTTAATGTTACTAATTGGCTAAGTGGGGCACGATTTATCCTGTGTCTTTTTTCTTTTATTTTTTCAGCAACCAAACGGAAGGTTTATGTTTTTCGTTGATTACCTGAAATTTGTTTTTTTTCCTCCCCTGTAACTAGTGAAGCCATTGTGTTGAGAATAATACTTAAACTACTTGATGGCTTCTAGAGGCCACTGTCACCAATTTCAGAGTTGAAATTATGTTGGGCATTGGAGTAATTTGGATTCCAGAAGTCTGGAAAAATACTGGGAGCATTTAGTAAAACCCTTGGACGAACTAAAGGAAGAAGGGCAAGGTGTGCCAAGAAAAGAAGGGAAAATTTTCTTTTCTTTTCTCTCTTTTTTATTTTCTTTTTATTTTTATTTTTATTTTATTATTATTATTATTATTATTTTTTGAATGGTTAGGGAATTTCCTTGAATAATTTGGGATTTTTTTGAAAATGATTTGGAGCAATTATTGGATTATAGAAGATAGACTTGGATTTCATTTTTTGTGTGTTTGAAATTGGATTGCTAGCAGCTTAATTTATTGTGTTTTTTCAAATTGAGTTGATGGGCTCAGATAAATCTTCTTGATGAATCAGAAGAGCAAAGGAGAATCACAATTTTCCTCTTCACTAGGCTATGAACATGTTCTTACTAGAGAGAGGAAAAATGTGCAATTAAAATAGGTTTTGTGTTCTATTTTTTCTTATTGGTGGATGTCACAGTTAGTTCATCATCAAGATCATTATTTAATGTCTTATTTTGGAACTTACTTCCTTTTATAGGTGCTTTAAGGTTTCCATGTTGTGCATTAGTAGGTGTGGATAAGAGGCCTTGAATGATCTGGAACTTCCTAAAGGGATTGGTGACTAGTAGGCATTCAAACACGAGAATCTCCCCTTTTTTTGTGCAAGGGGGAGGAGCTAAGTGACTCAAACCTGTGTCCTTCAATTAGGCGTGAGGTCATTAGGGGAATTGTGCAGCCATCACAAAATGAAATTCATCCAATTCAAAGCAAAATTTGGCTTTAAGGTCATTAAAGAGTTGGTTTATAGAATTTTGTTGAGAACATGTTGGATCCCAAATTGGAAGATTCACTGAGGTCCATAAATAAGGAAAGTGTCATAAAAAAATTTAAAAAATAATAATAATAATAAAGTTATAGGATTGGTGAATGGACCTTTTATTTTATTTTTTGAAATATACTAGTATACTTCTTAGATTACACTTAAGCAAATAAATGAAAGCTACCAACATGTGTGGAAATCAAAATTTAATAAAGACTCTTTATTTTTCAAGGTAAAGGAGGGAAGAAAAAAGACTATTAAAGGTTTCACATAGAAGAATGAAGAGTTTCAAAGTAGTTCACTAATCATGTCTTAAGAGGGGCTCACAAATTATTAACTTTTCCAAATACCAAAATATTAACTAAATTCAATAAAAAAGTCTACAGCTGATCCATTCTTATTAGGTCTTGTAGTTGAAGCTTGTAGGGAGTCAGATCAGCTGATTTTTAACTTTTTGTGATGGTGGATTTTGAATTTTTTTTATGGATCAACTTAGCTTTGATACCAAATTGATGTAGGACAATTAAAGTATTTTCTTATTAGACAAAAAGAGAAATTAGATGGGAAGAGAAGAAGAAATTAGATGAGAAAATATGAGAAAGTAAGGAGAGAGAGTTCTTTCTCTTGCTTGCCTTTTGGCCTTAATTGTATACTTTGTGTGTACTTTGTTGCACCGTTTTGCAAGAACCTTTAATATATTATCCTAATTTACCTATCGAAAAAGAAAAAAAGAAAAAAAGGTAGGGAGAAAGAGGGAGAAAGAGAAGGGTTGGATTTTTACCTACTTTTTTTTTTTTTCCTTCCCAATATATGATTGAGAATCCTCATAATAGGACATGATATCGAACAACTCTAAGGATAGAGAAGGGCTTGAGTCTTCATTTGGGGAGGAGGAGGTGATGGCTACTCTTTTAGAAATTTGAGGGAGCCATGCGCTTGAATTTGATGGTTTATCAATGGCTTTTTGGTAATTTTGTTGCCCTAGTGTGAGGTGAAGTGTTGGAGGTTTTCAAGGAATTCCACTTCAAGGGATTTTTTAATTGTAGCCTGAAATTGATTCAGAGAAATTGAATCTGTATTTTCTTGCTTTGATAGGATTACAAGTTATAGTTTTATACAGGGACCTAGGTTGACTTATGCTTTTAGAAAAGGGAAAAATAATGCAATGATTTCTTGATTACTTATCAAAAAAAAAAAAAAATGCAATGATTTCTTGATTCGATACATAATAGGCAATAACCGTACACTCTTAAAAACGGTACAAATTTTATTCCAAAACTTTAGGAGATCTTAGAATTAATTAGTCTATTCCAGATCTTCTTTGATTTTTTTTCAAATTTGTTAACACTCTCCCTTAAGTTGGTGCTAGTATATTCTGCATTCTAAGCTTGCCCGGGATTTGATGAAATGAAGAGCCTACTAGTTGTTTAGTTAGCACATCTACGTACTGATTTGAAGAAGTGACATAAGGAGTTTGAATAATCCTAGAGTCAAGCTTTTCCTTGATAAAATGCATATCAATCTCTCCATATGTTTGGTGTGGTCATGTTGGATAAGATTGTGAGCAATACTTATTGTTACTTTGTTGTCATAGTATAATTTCATAGGACTTTTGACATTAATCTTCAAGTTAGACATGGCAATTTTGATCCATCATAACTCACAAATTCCTAGCATCATAGCTTGAAATTATGCCTCCACACTTGATGTTTCTACAACCCATTGCTTTTTACTTCTCCATGTAACCAAGTTTCTACCACAACTATACAATATCCTGTGGTAGATCTCCTATCCACGATGGATCCAGCTCGATTTGCATATGTATAATCTTCTAGAGAGATTTCCTTTACATTTTGGAACAAAATTCCCATACTAGATGTTCCCTTTAAGTAATGAATGAGGCAGTATACCGCTTCCAAGTGGAATTTGGAAGGATTGTACATGAACTGACTCACAACACTTACTGCATAGACAATGTCAGGTGTTATGTGTGATAAGTAAATCAACTTCCCCACTTATCATAGATAGGCACTTCAATCAACCATTAGTTCTTCTTTAGAGTCCCTAAGTTTGTGATTTTGCTCAATTGGTGTCTCAATAGGTTTGTATCCCAACAATCCAATTTCCTTTAAAAGATCCTTAATGTGCTTGTGTTGAGAAACAACAATCCCATCCTTTGCCTGAGCTACTTCAATGCCTAGAAAACAATTTATCCTCCCTAGGTCTTTAATTTCAAACGGTTGAGTAAGTAAGACTTCAAATTAGCTATTTCTTGCAAATCACTACTAGTAAGGATAATGCCATCCTCATAAATGATTAAAGTAGTTGCCTTCCTATTTGTGGAATGCTTAATAAATATAGTGTGGTCTGGCTTTGGTGATGTCCCTTTTTTAACGTAGACTTGGTGAACCTCTCGAACCAACCCCTTGGAGATTGCTTTAATCCATAGAGAGCTTTCCTCAACTTTATTTTCAGAAATTATTGTTTCAAAACCGTGGTTTATCCATGTACACCTTTTCCTCAAGACCATCATGAAGAAATGCGTTCTTCACATCAAATTGTTGCAAGGGTCAATCTAAGTTAGTTGCTAAAGACAACAAGATCCAAATAGTATTCATTTTGGCCACAAGTGCGAAGGTTTCTTGAAAATCAATTCCAAATGTTTTTATATACCCTTTAGCCACAAGTCTTGCTTTGTATCTCTCTAGGCTATAGGTATAAACACACTTACAACCTACAATGGGTTTCCCTCTAGGAAGCTCTACCATCTCCCAAGTTCCATTCTTTCCTAAAGGATGCATTTCTTCATTCATGACATCCCTCCAGTTTTTATTCCCACGAGGCTCTTGAACATTTTTTGGACTCTCAATAGTGGTAAGATTAGACAAAAAAGGCTGTGTAGGAGACAAACTGTGAAATGATACAAAATTAGAACTAGGGTGTTGGGTACACTTTCTTGTGGCTTTCCTAAGAGCAATAGGAATATCAAGGTCTTTACACAAAATAGGAACATTATCAGAATTAGGGGCTGTAACTGCATTTTCCATACCTACCATAGGTTTGGATGCTGCGAAGGAACAATTGACTTTTTCTTCCTTGCATACATGCAGATATCAAGTTCCTCGATTATCTGCATATTTTCAGATTGCCGAAGAACAGTTCAAGTTCATTGAAAAACTAAGAGTGTATCCTATTAGGAGACTGATTAAACATAGGTAGAGTTGAGGCTATAGGCAGGGGCTGAAGGAGACTCAAAATCAGGTAAGGATAAGGTGGGATTCAAATGTAACTATGGCATCCCATCTTCAATAGAATTGTCCCCTTGAAGATGAGTATTAATATAATAACTTTGATGCTAAAAAAATGTGACATCCATTGAGGTGAGTAATTTTCTAGATGAAGGATGATAGAACTTATACCCTTTTTGAGTTGAAGAATGTCCTAGAGACAAACATTTAACTACTCTTGAATCAAGTTTACTTTGTGAGTGATTGTGGACATGAACAAAGGCCACACACACCCAAATTTTTTTGGGGAGCCATTTCTAACAAATGCCTATTTTTCTTTCAGCCACCTCATTCTGTTGATAGATGTCAGCACAAGAGCAATGATGGATGATTCCCTCATCCTCGAGATACTTAATGAGACCCTCATTGAAGTACTCTTAACCATTATATGATCTTAGGGTATGAATTTTTGTGTTAAACTAAGTGTCTATCATTTTATGAAATATGGGAAATATAGAATTGACCTTAGATTTTGTTTTTAGGAGATACAACCAAGTTGTTCATGTACAATCATCAATAAATGTAACGAACCAATGAGCACGAGAAATATTTGACACATTAGAGGCACCTCATACATCAGAATGGATTAAATTCAAAGGAGTAGTTTTTTTGAATTGCTAATTGGAAAAAATATACGATGGTACTTTGCAAGTTCACACACCTCATAATGAAACTTATGAACATTTATTTTTCCAAAAAAAAATGGAAAATCTAAATTTTTTCTTTATTACCAAGAGTACTAGAAGACACTAACACCTGGGAAACCGAGTTGCCATCCTTCACTGGTGGTTTTAGGTAGTAAAGTTCATTTTTTTTCCTCATCATGTCCGATTATCCTCCCTGTTATGTAGTCCTGAAAAACACAGTCGGAAGGTGTGAAAAACACATTACAATTCAAATCCTTGGTAATTTTTTTGGTAGACAATAAATTGGAGGATAATTTTGGCTCATGCACAATAGAGTTTAACCCCATGCTAGAAGATATAAAGATGGTTCCTTAACCAACTATTGAAGAAAATGGGCCAACAGTTCTAATTTTTTCTCTATTAGAATAGGCAAAATAGGTAGAAAATAACTTTGAATTATTTGTCGTGTGGTCAAAGGTACCTGAATCTATGATCCAAGTTTTCGAGTATGGATTATTAGATGTACCAAGGGCTTGGATGTTGCCTGACTAGACAAAGGAACAAGAAGAATTATTTAGGTCTTGGGCAATAGCTTGTGGTTCAAGCTGCTTCAATAGATTCCTTAGTTTTTCCATTTCCTCATTGTTAAACCCATTCATAGGTGCAGCCTCTTAACTGAACATGTCCTATGGGGTGTCTATGGCTGATGCTTGATGGGCCTATCTACCTTGGGTTGTTGGTTTTCCACCTTTTGACTTGTTTTAGGGCTCTCCATGAAGTTTCCAACATCTATGCCTAGTGTGCCTAGACTTGTGACAATAACACACCATAGGCTATCCTTGTCAAGTGGCTTTCTTCCTTCAATTTTTGGTACCCCAAGTATAGAATTGGAAGCTACCAATGTTGAACTGTTTGATGCAGTGATGATGGGATTCTCTATACCTGAATTTGGAAGCATCACAATCCTTTTGCTTTCTTCCTTTTTCACGTAGGCATGAACTTCTTTTAATGGTGGAAGAGGTTCTTTGCACAGCACTTAACCCATTACTTGATCCAACTCTGGATTAAGACTAACCAAGAACTCAAGCATCCTCTCAGATTCCAAAAAATTCTTCAATTTTACACTATTTGCAGCAAACTCCATTTCAATAGTCTGATACCAACCAAGTTCCAACCACAAACTTCTCCTTGTTTTGTAATCTTGAATTATAGTCATTGTACCTTGTTTGGTCCAATGAATCTGAACTTTCGGTTAATGGATCTGAGCAGCAACATCGATCTTTGAATAGCTTTGATTCATTGAATCCCATATTTCCTTGGTTGTAGGAATCCCTTACTAATCCCGGGTAGCATTGAGTTCAACAACCAAGACATCACAGTTGAATTTTTAGCATCCCACATAGCATATTTTGGATTTGTTTCTTCCGGTTCTGCAATAACTCCAGATATATCTTTCCTCTACTCCTAAGGAACCATTTGGCAGGCTAGGACCATTCCACAAAGTTAGTACCATCAAATTTTATTGTTGGGTATTTTGTAGCTTGCAAGATACTTGATTTTGAGAAATGATTGACATAATTTTTGTTTGAATGAAAGAAATTAATAGGAAATGAGAAAAGGTTGGCTGGATAACTAAAACAAGTTACAACAACCGAGGCTGCTTAGGAGAAGAAATGCTCTCCAGTAAGTGGAGCAAGGTGATGGCTGAAGGTGATAACTAAAACATTTCCACTATGCAAGTTTTCTGTTTACTAACTTGTAATTAACAGTTTGCTTTGGGTCATTTTCATCTTAAGCTATGTTTAACTTGCGACTTAACAGTTATGCCCTGGATCCTAGAGGTCTTGGATTTGGAGAGTGGCAGGTAGCTTTTAAGCTTTGAGAGGAAGAGAAGGCAAGAAGGGATGACTGTTGTTTGAATCAATCTTTTTCTAAACACATGTATAAATTCCATGCTGCCCCAAGATTCATGGGGAAACTCATCCTTAAGGTTTTCTCCATGAGTTTTCTTCCTTATATGCATGAGCACCCAATAGGCAATCTTGAACTGGATAGATTTGAAAATTGTGCAGATGGAGTGGGGCTTTTTGTCATTCATCCTTTCCACATTTAGCATCATCTGGGTTAATAAAGACATAGGGATTCACATACACGGAGAGAGAATCAAGCATTGCTTAGTCTCCCTTGACCATACAATCCCCTCCCATGTCCTACACACAGATGATGCATCACTTTTAATACACTTTGATTGTGGTGTCTGATTATATTTATCATTTTCTATAATATCTGGAATCTGGACTCAGGCTCTTCCATCTATATCTTATATACATAGTTTTTATGCTTTTATAACTGATTAAGCTTCCCTATATTGTTTTTATATTCCAATCTGAATCTTATAAAGTGATAGAATTAACTTAGTAGTATTCTCTCATGGTAATGACATCTTTCTTTCAGGTGTTTGAACTATTACGTGAGCAGCTCTGGTACAGGCCCAACTCTGGTATATACATCAAGCTAATTGTAATGCTAGGAAAATGTAAGCAACCTGAGAAGGCCCATGCCCTCTTTCTCGCTATGATTGATGAAGGCTGTGTAGTTAACCATGAAGCCTACACTGCTCTTTTATCTGCCTACAGTAGGAGTGGGCTGTTTGACAAAGCATTTTCTCTCCTCGAGAAGATGAAGAACACCCCGGATTGTCAGCCTGATGTCCACACTTACTCGGTCCTCATAAAATCATGCCTGCAGGTGGTTGCCTTTGACAAAGTGCCGGTTCTGCTTTCTGACATGGCTAACCAGGGAATCAAGCCCAACACTGTCACATACAACACCCTCATTGATGCCTATGGAAAAGCAAAAAGGTACCCTATCAATGCCTTAGCCTTTTCTATAGTTTTGTATGATCCATTTGGTTGCTTAGAAAATGATGGAACAGAGTACCTTTTAGAGCTTTAATTTTCATTGTCTCATCATGAAGAAAGCCAGTAAGAGGAGACGGCAGTGATAAAATATCGTTAAGCTTCTCTTTTTCTACTTCTCTAAAATGTAAGCCGTCACCACTAAATCCACAATCACCATTCCTCCTCCCAACTCTTCAGGTACCTCTGCTATCAGGGTTCATGCAAAAACAGTTTGGTTAATATTCCATTCTCTTTTCTCTCATATTCTTGGCAACTGGATGTCATAATCCAGAGAAAATAACCTCTCTTTTGTATTGATCAAAAGGTTTGCAGAGATGGAATCGACACTCTTGGAAATGCTTCGAGAAGGGAAATGTGAACCTGATGTGTGGACCATGAACTCCACGCTCAGAGCCTTTGGCAGCAGTGGGCAAATAGAAACAATGGAAAAGTGTTACGAGAAGTTTCAGAGTGCTGGAATAGAACCCAACATCAAGACCTTCAACATACTCCTGGATTCCTATGGAAAGGCTGAGAAATATGAGAAAATGAGTGCTGTGATGGAATACATGCAAAAATACCATTTCTCATGGACAATTGTGACCTACAATGTGGTAATAGATGCATTTGGGAGAGCTGGGGATTTGAAACAGATGGAATATTTGTTTAGGCTGATGCGATCAGAGAGGATAAAGCCAAGCTGTGTCACACTTTGCTCACTAGTCAGGGCTTATGGACGAGCTGGAAAAGCTGAAAAAATTGGGGGTGTTTTGCGTTTTATTGAAAATTCAGACGTGATGCTTGATATTGTGTTTTTCAATTGCCTGGTGGATGCTTATGGGAGGCTGGGTTGCTTTGCAGAGATGAAAGGGGTTCTTGAGATGATGAAGAAGAAGGGTTGTAAGCCTGATAAAATTACATATAGAACCATGATTAAAGCTTATAAAATTGGTGGGATGACAAGCTGTGCCAAGGAGCTTCAGGGTCTTATGAGAATGCCAGATGAGACTCGGTTAGAGATGGGGAAGCCTGACTTTCGATGAGAACTGCTACCGGTCATATAAAATCCTCTACTTTACTGTTAAGTAATTTTTGCTAGTGATTCTTGTGTCACCCATAAGAATGTAAAATGAAATGCAATAAGCAAGTAAAAATCCTGTTTTGTGATTCTTTTGGTTGGCCAAGGTATGGTGCTTGATGTCTGGGTATCATATTCTCTCTTCTCCATTTTCTGCTGAAAATGATGCTTTAACTATTTTTATAGAGAGAAAAGGTATAAGAAAAAAAATTTAAAAATTAACTTAAAGCCAATAAATTATTTTTATATATTCTTTCTAATTCATTTAATTTATTTTCCTTAATTATATAAAAATTAAATAATTTTAAAATATATAAATTTTTATATTTGATTTTCTTTGAAATCATTTTTTTTTTCTATTCTTAATAACAAGGAATCAAATGGAACCTCTATCAACATTTCTTCTCTATCTAAAGGTTTAGATTTTAAAGCTCCTGGCGAAAAGACTTGGGAGTTGGTCATGTCCCATCTTGGCATCCCTAAAGCCTTGTCGAGACAACAGAGTATGGTTAATTGTTAGTTGTTCCAATCTGGGCGTTTGGAACTTCTATTCCACTCCACAGTTCTCTCATGGTGATGGGCAAACCCAGGCAACCAACAAAACCATCATTGGCTACTTGAACTGGAGACTTGTAAGATCCAAAAGGCAAGCGGATGGAGGAGTTGCTGGAACTGCAAGTCCTTGGGGTTTATTGGACCCAACATGGAAATCGATTGTTGAAACTCCTTCTGCCATGGCATATGAAATGAAGGTAGTCATTCCAAAATTGATTAGCATTCCATACCCCATTCTGACTTTGAAAATGAACCCTAGCGTGAAGAAGCTTTGGAAGTTTGGCAGACGAATGTTGAGGACGAGCACTATCCATCTAAGCTTCTTGTCAGCAGCAGGCCATTTCGTAATACAAGAAGCGCAAAAGAACATGACGATTCAAAGTGGGTGATTAGTGTGAGTTGTTATATATATATATATGGATACTAAATGCATAAGATAATAATATTTTTATAAATTTTTAGGAGCCTAAAAAAATATAAATTAATAATTGATAAAGTATATATACATAAATTATGTCAAAATATGCAATGAAAACATAAATTATATCAAAATTTAAAATAAAATAAGAAAATTTGAAAAATACACAAGATATTTAATAAAAAAATTTAAAGAAAATGAACATAAAACTCAAAACAACCTTAATGTTTTGAGTTAGGAATACTTTAAGGAATCTTCCAAAAAGTATCAAGAGTTATCTTGGAACTCATTTTAAGGACTTAATTATTTAATAGGCTTCATTCTTCTAATAAAGAAAATCGAACTCATATATATATATATATATATATATATATGACAAATAAAAATACATAATATAGTAAATAAAACTTCATAAAGAGAAGAAATGTTAAATAAATTAAATAGAACATTAAATATGTTAGGAAAAAAAATTGAATAAAAAAGGAAGTATTATATAAATTAAATAGAATAGAATATGTTCTAAAAGAAGATGAAATACAAATACATGAGATCAAAAATATATACACAAAAAGAACAACTTCACGATTAAACAAATAAAATTAAATTGATTAGTTTAAAGTCAAAGTCGCCGATGAGAGAGAAGAAGAAATTCACCAAGATGATATCACGTAACAAATTCATAAAAAAAAAGATAATAAATTCACAACGAAAGAAATAAGACTTATAACATTCAATATATTAACCCAAAAGACCGATGGATAAAGGAAAATCATGAAAAAGAATAATGAGTCATTTGATTCTTCTCTAATCTTTCAATCTTTTTATTAAAGCTTTAGTTTTAAAGAGAAAAAAAATCAAATGGTCTTCATTTATGGATGGAAGTTAAGTACTTACTCTTAGAAACATGTACATATATATATATATTTTTTGGAAAAGATAGAGAAAATTGTTTTTTAAAAAAACAACTATCTAAAGAAAATATAAGTATCATGGAGAAATTCAAATTGTTATTTGGTTGTCAAAAAAAAAAATTATGGAAAAGGAAGAAATAAGGAAAGGAAAATCTCGACTCAAATCTGTTAATGCCTCGCGTCCCAGGGATCCACGTAGCTGCCAAATGGACGCGCGCCTTCAACCAAGATTGAGTTCTGGCTCAGTTGACCCTGCAAAAGATGTCCGGACAGGGTGTCCGGACACACCCTCCGATGGTTTTGTTAGCCATGGCTCTAGAGATTAAGCTGTCGGCTTTTTCAGGGATAGCAAGCTTACCTTCTTCCTTGTGTGAAGGTCCTCTTATATAGCGTCAGAAGCTCTGCCTCCTTCTTTAATGGTGGGAAGACTTTTTGGCTTTTCATGATGTCCTCAAGGTGGTGGCAGGGCCATCATCACCCTACAGGCGGCTGTCAGAGATCGTGGGAGGTGACTTGCCATCGCTCCTGTCCTTTCGCTCTGCTGGCGGCGAAACGTGGGCTGTGGCAGGTTGTCGGGGATGACTCAGCAAGGCTTGCTTGCTACAGTCAATGATCCGGATAATAGGCTCGGGTAGGATAGAGCATCACCCGGGTATGATATTTGAGAGTGTCGTGTGCCTTCTCTGGGGAGTCCGGATAGGGGCACGCCGCGTGTCCTCTTGGGGAGTCCAGATGGAGTTGCTCCGGATAGCGGTGCGCGCCACGTGTTATTAGGGGGAGGGGTCCCTATAATGCCCCCCTTTTAACTTGCTGATTTTGCCCGGGCAGAATGGGCGGGTTAAAAATGATTATTTTCCTTTGGGAGTGTTGCTCCGTGATTTTCGTCAAGGATGTTTATCCCTTAGCATGATGTTTATCCCTTAGCCCTTTCTCATTGCTTACCTCCTTGAGAGTCTCCTTAGAGTTTATATACGAGTCAGAAAGTATGGCCTCGCTGTGCTAGCGGGTCCCATTGTCATGATTGCGGCTCATAAGGTGGCGAAGTAATCATGACGTTTCTGGTGCGAGGTGACGGCTGTCAGGAAGATATTTAGGCGGTGGATGTCGCCTCAATTTATGACTTTAAATATCGGGGATGTGTCAGGAGACCTGAGAAGACTTGGGAATGTCTTGTCGAATGTATCTTGCATTAAAGATGAGTGACAGCTCAGGAGACTTGGTCGTCAGTATTGTCAGAGTTATCTTTTTTATTGTGGGCGGAAATGGATTCGAAAAATCTTGAGTATCTGACGAGCCAAGCTATCCGGGGAATTTGAATCGTCAGCTGCGGATGTTCTCCGGGTAGGCGCTACCAGAGGATCCGGATGTGAGATATCCGGAGAAGGTGGAACGTCGGCGGGTCCGGATGTGAGATATCCGGAGAAGGCGGGAACGTCGGCCGGATTCGGATGTGAGATATTCGGAGAAGGTGGAACGTCGGCGGGTCCGGATATGAGATATCCGAAGAAGGCGGGAACGTCGGCCGGGTCCGGATGTGAGATATCCGAAGAATGTGGGATGTCGTTGATATGCGGCCATCCGGATGGATGCTGCCTCTCTAGCCTCATCCGCCCAATCCAAGTGCCTTGCAAGCTAGGCGCCTTCATTTCTTTGACCTTGGATGGCAGTCCGGGTTGTGGGCATACCCACTTCAGTTGGGATGACGACATCTGTTCCGTATGCGAGGGCAAACGGGGTATTCCCTGTCGGCCTTCCGGGTGTGGTCCGATAGGCCCATAGGACGCCGGGTAGCTCTTCTACCTACTTTCCTTTGGCTTTTTCCAACCGTTTCTTCAACGCCCTTAGCAAGGTTTTATTGGTCTCTTCCGCTTGACCGTTGCTCTGAGGATACCGCGGTGTGGAATACAGGTTTTTGATGTGAAGTTCCGCGCAGAAATCTTTAAAGGCAGAACTATCAAACTGAGGGTCGTTGTCGGCTATGATCGCCTGAAGGATTCCAAACCGACACACTATTTTCTAGACGAACCTTGTGATGTCCTTGTCCTTGATGCTTGCGTAGGCTTCAGCTTCCACCCACTTGTTGAAATAATTGGTGGCAACGAGTAGAAACTTCTTCTAAGCTGCTGCAGTGGGAAAGGGTCCCACGATATCCATCCCCCATTGTGCGAAAGGCCAGGGGCTTGTTATTGAGTTTAATGTCTCCGCGGGCATATGCGGGATTAGCGCGTGTTTTTGGCATTTGTCGCACTTCCTTACATAGATCTCTGCGTCCTGCCTCATGGTGGGCCAATAATATCCTTGCGAATGCGCCCGATGCGCCAGGGTTCTGCCCCCTGAGTGGTTGCAAGTCCCAATCCGGATAGGATGGCCTCATATTCAGCTTCATTGTTTGAGGCGGGAAAATCCAGACGGATGGGTTGCTCCAGCCGTTCTCCGGTTGGTGCTTTGAGAAGGAGTCTGACTCCTGATCCGGACGAGCGGGAGGCCCCATCAACATGCAGAGACCACCAATCATCCGGAGTCGATTATTCGTCCTGGTGTAATCGTTGGATTTTTTGTCAAACGGGCTTGGAGGTGGCTAATATATTGAGCTCGTGAGAGGCGATGCTCAGAAGTACTCCAGGCATGTCCGAGTGAGCCCAAGCGAAGATATTGCGATTTTGTTGGAGCACCTTTTGAAGCTCGAACCTTTTGGCTGGCGGGAGGAGAGTATTGACGTACGTGAAACATTCACCTTCCTCTGATATCTGTACAGCTTCCAGTAGGTCTGCTGCCGGGGGATCTTCGTCCGCCGTGTTGGGACGTCATTTGTTTTATCCGGGATTGGACCGGAGTATTTTTGGCTCTGGTGCCAAAGCGACCCAGAGTGGCCTCCCTAGGACTCGAACTTGGGTGGCGACAAGGCTCTTACCCCAGTGTGTTGTCCTCCTGGTACTATCTGAGCTAGTAGATGTCGACTTTTTTTGCAACATTTGGGTGTTGCCACCATTTGTATCGGTGCCAAAGCGACCCGATTTTTGGTTCTGGTGCCAAAGCGACCCAGAGTGACCTCCCTAGGACTCGAACTTGGGTGGCGACAAGGCTCTTACCCCAGTGCGTTGCCCTCCTGGTATTTTTGGCTCTGGCCAGCCATACCACCGAACTGTGCCAGACGGGGGCATCACAGCCGGAATGGGCCAGGACCAGAGTGGCTATCCGGGATTGGACCGGAGTATTTTTGGCTCTGGCCAGCCGTACCACCGAATTGTGCCAAACGGGGGCATCACAGCCGGAATGGGCCAGGACTAGAGTGGCCTCCCCAGGATTCGAACTCATGGTGGCGACAAAGCTCTTACCCCTTATTGTTGCCCTCTTGGTACCATCTGGGCTAGTGGAGAATTTTGGGACGATGAACCCTCGTGGGGGTTCATATTTAATGATACGAGAGCTGAAAGGCGTGGAGAGCATGTCGTCCAGGCGCCTGCTGATAGAGCCCGGAGGGGCTGTGTGCGAGGGATCTTTACCAACCCGCGTCACAGGTGGGCGGGCGGCATGTCCCTGTAAAGTAGGCGAGCTTGAAGGCTTGGAGTGTGCTTTCGTCGATATGGTGGTATGAGGCCTGTACTTGTTGGGTGTTTAGGGTCCCAGACGCGTACGCCTTGCGTCGGATATTTGGGGCCTTTTCTCACGTTGTCGCTTGGACGAGGCTCGAGTAGAGCCTGAACTCTCGTCTTGTCGGACATGGCGAGCGTGCACCGGGGTTTCATTAGGCCATGCTTCATGCGCCCCGAGGGTTGGGCTCGCCACACGGGGGGAACAAAGCTCCCTGTTTGTGACAGGGGTCCTGCATTCGCTGATAGTGCTGAGGTTGGGAAGAGCTTCGGATCCTCAAGACATTGTTTTCTTCCCTGAGTCTTCTTGTTTCTTGGAGCAGAATTTGCATCTGTCGTTCGTTTTCTCGCTGTCATCTTTCCATGTCACTTCGCCATTCGAAGTAACCTTTGTCACCTCTGGCGGAAGAGCGACTCCTTGAGGGTGAAGTCATCTTTACAGTTGGAAGGTACAGGATTTACTGAGAAGAAAAGATGTTCCCACAGACGGCGCCAATGTTGATGCCTCGCGTCCCAGGGATCCACGTAGCTACGAAGTGGACGCGCGCCTTTAACCAAGATTGAGTTCTGGCTCAGTTGACCCTGCAAAAAAATGTCCGGACAGGGTGTCCGGACACATCCTCTGATGGTTTTGTTAGCCATGGCTCTAGAGATTAAGCTGTCGGCTTTTTCAGGGATAGCAAGCTTACCTTCTTCCTTGTGTGAAGGTCCTCTTATATAGTGTCAGAAGCTCTGCCTCCCTCTTTAATGGTGGGAAGACTTTTTGGCTTGTCATGATGTCCTCAAGGTGGTGGCAGGGCCATCATCACCCTGCAGGCGGCTGTCAGAGATCGTGGGAGGTGACTTGCCATCGCTCCTGTCCTTTCGCTTTACTGGCGGCGAAACGTGGGCTATGGCAGGCTGTCGGGGATGACTCAGCAAGGCTTGCTTGCTACAGTCAATGATCCGGATAATAGGCTCGGGTAGGATAGAGCATCGCCCGGGTATGATATTTGAGAGTGTCGTGTGCTTCCTCTGGGGAGTCCAGATAGGGGCGCACTGCGTGTCCTCTTGGGGAGTCCGGATGGAGTTGCTCCGGATAGCGGTGCGCGCCACGTGTTATTAGGGGGAGGGGTCCCTACAAAATCCACATGATATAATGAGTTTTGAGCAAAAATAGTCTATCATAGGGGAAAAAAAATCGATTTTAACATATTTTCTAAATTAATGTTCAAAATGGCCTTCTTGTTACCAGGAAGGAGTCATCTTTCTTTCTTTTTTATTTATTTTTTTAAAATTAGGTTGAAACTGCATTTGCCAAATGTGGTTTCATTTTTGAACTAAAATCACATTTTTATTTTGAAACCGTATTTGTCAAATGTGATTTCACTTTTGAACTAAAATTGCACTTATCAAATTCAATTTCACCTTTTTAGCTTCACTTTTTTTTTTTTTACATTTTATTTTGTGATTTTGTTTTTTTATTTTGTTTTATATATTCACATATAACTTTGTTATTTAAGATTAATAATTCATTGATATATTATGTTTAAAATAAGTGTATACAAATAACATCATTAAATTTTAAAATTATAAAATAAATATATAAGTGTTATATACTAAAATTTATTATTTACTAATTAGTATTCTTATTCACATGAAATTAAAAATATATACTTTAATAATAAAAATTTATTGTGGACCCCTTAAAACTAAAAAAAAAAAAAAAAAGAATAGTTTTTCCTTAGCTTTTGGGACCACCCGGAGAAAGGAGGATTTTCTTCTTTTTTTAAGTGAAGAGGGGACCCTTTCTAAAAGAAGATCAACTGCATGGACACGGAGGGAGCATGGCTAGCCATGGTGGTGGTTGGAGAAGATGACATGCCTTCTAAAAGAGGCACAGTAAAGCAAGTGAGGGTCTTGCGGGAGAGAACAGGGAAAAAGGGAGAGAGGAGGAACAAAACGTTCAGGACTTCTAGGAGAAGGAGGGTATTCATTGTTGTGGAGAGATTACCAGAGGGGGTGAGGTTGTTGGGGTTTTTTATGACTGAGAGGGAGAATAAGAGAGGTGGCTGGGGGAAAAGAGAGGAAGAGGAAAAAACGAGTAAAGAAGCGAGTGAGGAGCCTGAGGGGATTGGACCAGAAGGGAGAGCTTTTACAGAGAGAACGAGGAACAGAGGAGAGTTTTCTGGAAGCCAAGCCACTTTTGCTCGAAGGGAATCACTCAGGCAACAACCAGCATCTCCAGTCTGAAATCACTTTCGCTTTCTAATCGAAGGGGAAGGCTTACGTCACAACGTCTGACACTACGCTTAAAGGTTTCTTGTGCTGTGAAACTAGAGGCGGAGGAGAAGGTGTGCCATTGTCAAGAAACAACTCGCATTACCAGAGGACTCTGCAATTACTGGTGAATCAAAAATTTGCAGCACTTGGAGCTGATTCTCTTGATACGGTATTTGACAATTATCCATAAGTACCCTAACTGTTTTCCTTGAGCTATTTTCTGTGAAATATTCATCCTTATGTAATCATGATGGTTCTTTCTCTGGCTGGTTGAATGAAATGTATTACCCACTATTTTTTATTTTTTATTTTTTGCCATGTCTATTGTCAAATTCATACTACCAATTGCTTCCTCTTGATTTTCTCAAGCAACAATGTGAGGTAGTCAAGAAGAAATAGGAAGACTGGATTTTCTAATTCACTTTGTTGCGCCTCCAAAAGAGCATATCTTAACCATTGAAACAGTTTGGCTTTCTTCTCTCTAGAAATTGCTGGCATGTACATGCTATTCCACATTTTCAGTTTAGTGGATCTTCAAGGAAGCAATGGTCTTTATTGACTTACAAAAGGTATATTATAGGTTATTTAAACACATTGGCGTGGATGTGCTCCAGGCAAGGATGAAAATATCGGTAATCACGGATATATCGGTACTTCGATTTTACGGATATATCGGAGATATATCGACAGATATTCTGGAAAAAAATATCGATAGGCTTAAAATTGTTAAAAACTCATGGAAATGCAAGGAAAACCTCATAATAATATAATTAGAAGTATAATGGACATTTTAAAGTTGTTTTGTTGAAAATTTTGATATACATATGATATAATTTGTGATATTAGATATAATTATATCATGTCGATCTATAAGAAATGTTAATTTTGTAATTGTTCTCATTATAAAGTCACATAAAATACTTCATTTCATTAAAAATCAATAATTTGTACATTTTAAATTCATTAAATAAACATATTTCATATTCAAAATATACTAGTTCATGTTAATTAAATTAATTAAATAATTTAGCATGTTAATTAAATTAATTAAATAATTTAGCATGTTAATTAAATTAATTAAATAATTTAGCTAAGTTAACTAGTTTAATTTAATTCTAAATGTGAAAATAAATCACAAATAATTATCTAAAACAAATATATCAATTTATAATTAAATAATCAAATTAACCTAAGTTAATTCAATAAAAATATAAAAATTAATTACAATTGAATGTAAAAATAACATTAAATCATCCATATTGCAAACAAAATTAATTACAATTTAAAACAAATATACCTTAAAATGATTAAATAATTGAGCAACCTTAATAAAAATTGGAGTAATGAGAGAGCAAATGAAGAATGAAAGCAAAAATGGATGAAATAGATTAAATTTGGGCCAAAATAGCCGTTAGAATATTAATTTACCATTGAAAATCAATTTTGGCCGTTGGATAAAAAACTGGGAGCAATTTGGCCGTTGGATCGCCATATTACCATTGGAATCACATCTAGGTCGTCGGATCAACACGGGCGTGATCTGGGCCGTCAGATCACGTTGCATGAAGGAGGGGAAATATCACCAAAAAATCGGCTATTTATCTCCGATATATCACCGATATTTTGCCACCAGAGGCGATTTTTTCAAAAAATCTCCGATATATCGCCAATATTTTGGCGATATTTACAGAAATATCTCCCCTTCGATTTTTCTCCATGAAATATCGTATCGACCCCTCCCAATACATGATATATCGTCGATATATCCCGACATTTTCTTTCTTGGCTCCAGGAGGTGATGGAGCTATCAGAAACGTGGAGTACTAGTTGAGTTATGTCTTGAGGCTTTTAGTGGAAGCTAGCTACCTAATAGCTAAAGCTTTTGGATTAAAATGGTAGTTTAATTTTGGTATTAAAGCCTTCATGTGTGATAGGATGCTACGTGTAAAAAAATGTTAGGATATTAGCCTAATTGTTGGTTGACTTGATATATACATTGTTTATTGATTATAGGCTTTTAGGTCAGAATGGTAGTTTTAACATTAAAATTGAATTTCCAATCATGATACATTTTCACTTTATAGTTGTTTATGTTTCTTGTCAATCAATATATAGCTAACTGTGCTTATATTAGAAGTGATTTCAAGGCTTTTAGTGTTTGGTATTTGTTGTTTGTCAAAGACATGGTTGTGATGGCTGTAGGTAAGTTACATGTGAGGGAGATGCATGCGCCTCAGTATTAAAAGGTTTCAGAAATGCATTATATTGTCCTTTAAAAAAACATTGTGGTGCCTTTTTTTTTTTTATTTGTTTATTCCTTAAATGACATGCTGCACACGTTTGGCATGCTAAGGACATTTCTTCTTTTTATTATTTTCTTACTTCTCTCCAACTTTTAATGTCAAAGACCTCATTTTCAAAATTTTAATTGTAAACTCCAATTTTAATATGATTTCTCAAAGCTACAATTTTAATTTAATTTTTCAAAAACTCCCATTTTTAAAAATTCAATTTTCAAAACGTTGACTTCCCAAACTTTAATTATTTTCAAATTTTATTTTTAAAAATTCCAATCATTAAAGTTCAATTCTTTAAAAATCTGACTTCCGAATTTAATTTATAATTTCAAAAATTTCACTATTCACATTCATTCGTTTAAACATTATTTTTGTTATTATTATTATTATTCCATTTTTATTTTTTTATTTTTTTAAAAAATTCAAATCATTAAAGTTCAATTCTTAAAAAATCTGACTTCCGAATTTAATTTTCATTCTAAAAAATTCCACTATTCATGTTCATTTGTTTACACATTATTTTTGTTATTATTATTATTATTATTACATATTTATTTATTTATTTCTTTTAAAAATTCAAATCATTAAGGTTCAATTCTTCAAAAATCTGACTTTCGAATTTAATTTTCATTCTCAAAAATTCCACTATTAACGTTCATTTGTTTAAACATTATTTTTGTTATTATTATTATTCCATATTTATTTATTTATTTCTTTTAAAAATTCAAATCATTAAGGTTCAATTCTTCAAAAATCTGACTTCCTAATTTAATTTTCAATCTAAAAAATTCCATTATTCACGTTCATTCGTTCAAACATTATTTTTGTTATTATTATTATTATTCTATATTTATTTATTTCTTTCTTTTAAAAATTCAAATCATTAAGGCTCAATTCTTCAAAAATCTGACTTCTAATTTAATTTTCCATCTCAAAAATTCCACTATTCACGTTCCTTCGTTTAAACATTATTTTTGCTATTATTATTATTATTTCATATTTATTTATTTATTTCTTTTAAAAATTCAAATCATTAAGGTTCAATTTTCAAAAATCTGACTTCCGAATTTAATTTTCAATCTAAAAAAAAATTCCACTATTCACGTTCATTCGTTTAAACATTATTTTGGTTATTATTATTATTATTCCATATTTATTTATTTCTTTCTTTTAAAAATTTCAATCATTAAAGTTCAATTCTTCAAAAATCTGACTTTCGAATTTAATTTTCATTCTAAAAAATTTCACTATTCACGTTCATTGGTTTAAACATTATTTTTGTTATTATTATTATTATTCCATATTTATTTATTTATTTCTTTTAAAAATTCAAATCATTAAGGTTCAATTCTTCAAAAATCTGACTTCCGAATTTAATTTTCAATCTAAAAAATTCCATTATTCACATTCAGCTGTTTAATGATTATTTTCGTTATTATTATTATCCCGTTCATTTGTTTATTCACTCATTCATATATTTAAAATCTCATCTCCAAATAATTTCTCAAAATTTCAATCTCTAAATTCAATCTCCAATCTCTAAAATTCTATTTTTCTCAATTATTTACTTAATCTTTATTATTTCATCGTTATTATTATTCCATTAATTTATTTATTCACTTATTCATTTATTAAAATTCTGTCTTTAAATAATTCTTCAAAATTCCAAATCTCAAATTTAGTTCTCTGAAATTCCAAATTTTCAATTTCCGAACTTAATTTCTTTCAGTTTCCAATGTTCCAATTCTCGCATTTATTTCGTTACTTATTTATTATTATCATTATTATTATCATTTTATTCATTTATTTCTAAAAATTCTGCCTTCTAATGATTTCTAAGATTTTCAATTTTTATAATTCAATTTTCATAGTTTCTACTTCTCAAATAACTTTCAATTCTGATTTCTTTCAAAATTTAATTTCTAAAGTCCCAATTTCCGTAATTTAATTTCTAAAAAAAAAAAATCCCAAACTCTCAAATAATTTTTAAAATTCCAATTTCTTTCAAATTTAATTTCTAAAATTCTCATTCTTATATTTAATTTCTAAAAATCCAATTTTCAAGTAATCTCTAAAACTCCAATTTTCAAATAATCTCTAAGACTCCAATTTTCAAATTAATTTCAAAAATCTAGTTTGTCCTCGAACAGTTTTAATTTATATTTGGTGACGCATGTGATATGTTTTGTGCTCTTTATTATACACTGACCTCATTTTTATGATAGCACATTGCTCGTTCGTGGCCCAGGTACGCATCCATTCCCATTTTGGTCATTCTCTATGCATGTTTTGATTCCCATGTGTGCATGGTTGATTTGAGTATCCGTTGATTTTCCTATTAATCGTCACGTCAGCTTCATTTTATTAGTAGAGACCCGACTTTAGGGACTTAGAGGGGTGCTATGGTCTTTACCGTACCTTCCCGATGAGTAACCTGACCCCCGAGCCTGATCCGATTTTTCACAGACCACTTTTCCAAAATAAAGAGTCACACTTAGGGTTTTCTTTCTTATTTTGTTTATCCTTTTAAAAATAAAACAAAAATAAGTGGCGACTTCAAGTCATTTCTTTTTAATAAATAAAATTATTTTCAAATAAAAATTGAGCTCACCATCGGGTGGGAAGCGCATGAGCCAAAATGCGGGGTCCACATTTATACATTTAAATTTTTACTTCAATAAAGATATGTTTTTAAAGTTAGTAATAACACACTATTTTATTTATTAATAATAATCTTTAAATAATAAATTTATATGAATAAATAAGACAAAATTAAAAATAAAATAATAATATTCGAAATAGCCCTTTTATTCCCACACAACAGCCACCTTATTTTATTTTTTGTATTTTTTTATTTAGGTTGAGACGACGTGTGAATTTTTTGCATTTTTAATTCACGTTTTAAAATTTTGTTTAGGTGAAATTAAAAATAAATACTTTAGCAATAAAAAGTTTATACTAGATCCTTAAGTTTAAATATATAAACTTTAAACCTTTTATTATTAAAGCATAAGTTTTTAATTTATTTTATAATATTTAAATTTAAAAAAAAAACACAAAAAAAATATATGAATTAAAAATGCAAAAAAAAATCAAAAATAAAACATGGGTTCAACCTAAATAAATAAATAAAAAATGAGGTGGCATGACAATAAAAGCCCTACTTTGAATATTATGGTTTTATTTTTAATTTTGTCATATTTATTCATATAACTTTATTTTTATTTTTTAAGATTATTGCTTTATTCATAAATAAAATAGTATGTTACTACTATTTTTGAAAACATATATTTATTGAAGTAATACTACATCTTTAAGTTTAAATATATAAATTTTTTATTATTAAAGAATACATTTTTAATTTCATGTAAATAAGAATATTAATTAGTAAATAATAAATTTTAGTATATAACATTTATATATTTATTTTATAATTTTAAATTTTAGTGATGTTATTTGTACACACTTATTTTAAAAATAATATATCAATAAATTAATAATCTTAAATAATAAAGTTAAACGAATAAATAAGACATAATAAAATATAAAATATAAAAAGTGAAATTGTATTTAATAAATGCAATTTCAATTAAAAAAAAACTACATTTAGAAAATGTGGTTTCAATACAAAAATAATGCGGTTACAATACAAAGAGATAAAACAGTGGATAAATATTTTTCCTCAGTTTTCTAGGGGAAAATGGCAATAAATGAGTCAAGCCTCCTAAATGAATGAGATCTACTAGGCTAGTCTATGAGTAGGATGACAAGCCTAATTGAGCATCTAAGAACCACATAGAGGAACCCTCATGTCATGGCTCATTCAATCCCATAGACTTCTACCTGTCAGATAAAATATTATATATATGGGAAAGTTGTGTTTTCATGTGCCAATATGGTAATAATATTGTTTTGAGAGCCCAATTTTACATATTTCAAAATTGATAATGTAATTAGAAAATATTTGGAGAATCATGCACTTTCAGCTTATGTGTATTTCAATACCAAAAATACCCTTCATCTTGCCAGCTAAGCGTTCCACATCTGAAAATTCAAAAGAGAAAAACCCTTCGAAAAGCCACAAAACCAATATCTCTCTCGTATTCTGCTTTTCCCCTTCTCTCTCCCATTCTCAATCTCAGAAACCCAAAATGTTGTAAAACCTAACCTCTTTCATTTCTGTAACATTCTCGTCTCCCATTTTCATAACCTTTTCCCCAAATTACTTGATCCAGAAACCCTAATTTCTAAAACGAAGATCAGATCCGGGGAAAATTGGTAATCAGAATCAATGGTGGGTGCATCGAGCTCATGGTCTCGCGCATTGGTTCAGATCTCACCCTCCACTTTCTCCGTCATCGGTATCGCCATCGGCATCGGCATTTCCGTCTTGGGTGCCGCTTGGTACTTTCTTTTCCCTTCCTCCCTTGCAAAATCCACCAAAATAAAACAACTAATAAAATTTTTGCATTCTTGTCAAACCAGCGGAGGTTTAGGTTAAATCGATACATTATATTTGATTTTTTTTTTTTTTTTTGTTGGATCGTTGTTTTGATGGTTGCGTTATTGCTGCATTTTTAGGGGAATTTATATAACTGGAAGTATTTTAATTGGTGCCATCAAAACTCCTCGGATTACTTCAAAAAATCTGATTAGATGAGTACTTCAACTTTCTTTCTTTCTTTTTTTCTCGCTGGTTTTATGGATCATTGATGTGGTATTACATTGACTGGCTTATTAATGAGAGGTAACTGACAACTTCCATGTGTAAAAAACATTGAATTATGCCACCACTTGCTAGATTGTTCGGGCATAGGTTACATGGTCGTAGGATAAGCTGATACGCCTATTTACCATCAATATCAATGAGTGTCAATTATGAAATCTTACTGAACATACATTTGGACAAATCAATATCAATATTGCGGCCAATATTTCAATATGGTTCATGTTGATATTCTATAATATTATTGGTATTCCTCATTTACTTTGATGAACTGAAGATTTTTGTGCTCATTTCCTATGCAATACTTGCTTGTTTTGAGCTTAATTTGAAGACTCATTCAAGATTGCTGCTAAATTCACAAAGTATCGGCACGTTGTTGGTGACTTGGAGGCATGAAGGGGCAATTTAGGAACATAAAAAGGAGTCAGCAGAGAGTGCATAAAAATGATAATATTTTCCACTTTGACGGTGAAATTTCCTATTCCAGCTCTTTGGGGTTTAAATCCCATATTATTTTCAAATAGTTGTATTAATACATGCATAATGCTTGTATTGTTAGTCATTTTCCTACTATAGTGGCTATTTTTCATTGCATTTTTGAATAAAGATACTCGTTTTAGATTTTTATTCACATGATTTCTCATTTGCCTAGCCTCATTGCTTATATTGGATTTTCAGAAGTTCTATGCAAGTAACTAAACAATTGTGTCAAGTAGTTGTGGGAGAAAGAGATGGAGAAATCCAAAAAAGAGAATGGATATAAAGGAAGTAATAGGGTAGGTTCTCCTTTTTTGACTTTGCATCATTTACTTGAGTGAAAACACAGTAAGCTGGTACTACTCTTCCATATCTGGAGAAGAAACTTGCAACTAGAAACATCTAACACCCCTTTGATGGCCCTTTGACCCTCTCACGCAATAGTTGCTCTATCTATTTGGCTCTAATTTGACATGTGAAATTTACTAATTATCTATCTTTCTACTTAAAGCATGTCCCGCAATTTTTTGTTGATGCATTTGTTGAGAATCATAGGCATATATATGAAGTGATTATATTGATTATTACTTCATCTGACATGATTTTTCAGTAGTGTAATGCCTGCAACCTTTAACTACCATGTTACAAAATTTTACATCATATCATAGTGAATTATTAAATTCCAAGCCTCGGGCCTTTCTTTGTGACCCTTAGAGTATCCCATTATGTGGTTCTCTTGAGTGCTCAAGAGGTCCACCAAATGTTTTTTGGGACTGTAGCTTAGGTACTACCTTAAGGGCCCTTGGGTACTACTTTAGTGGCCTTGAGGTACTACCTTAAGGGACCCTAGGTACTACCTTAAGGTAAACTTGAACTCAACTTCTCCCCAGCCTCGGGTCTTCCTTGGTAACCCTTAGAGCATCCCATCATGTGGTTCTCTTCAGTGTTGAAGTGGTCCACCAATGGTTTTTTCAGACTGTAGCTTAGGTACTACCTTAAGGGCCCTTAGGTACTACCTCAGTGGCCTTGAGGTACTACCTTAAGGGACCCTAGGTACTACCTTAAGGGACCCTAGGTACTACCATAAGGTAAACTTGAACTCAACCTCTCCCAAGCCTTGGGCCTTCCTTTGTGACCCTTGGACCATCCCATTATGTGGTTCTCTTCATTCCACAAGTGGTCCACTAAGGGTTTTTTGGGATTGTAGCTTAGGTACTACCTTAAGGGCCCTTAGGTACTACCTTAGTGGCCTTGAGGTACCACTTTAAGGGACCCTAGGTACTACCTTAAGGTAAACTTGAACTCAACTTCTCCCAAGCCTCGGGTCTTCCTTGGTGACCCTTAGAGCATCCCATTATGTGGTTGTCTTCAGTGTTAAAGTGGACCACCAAGGGTTTTTTGGGACTGTAGCTTAGGTACTACCTTAAGGGCCCTTAGGTACTACCTTAGTAGCCTTGAGATACTACCTTAAGAGACCCTAGGTACTACCTTAAGGTAAACTTGAACTCAACCTCTCCCAAGCCTCGGGTCTTCCTTGGTGACCCTTAGAGCATCCCATCATATGGTTCTCTTCAATGTTGAAGTGGTCCACCAATGGTTTTTTCAGACTGTAGCTTAGGTACTACCTTAAGGGCCCTTAGGTACTACCTCAGTGGCCTTGAGGTACTACCTTAAGGGACCCTAGGTACTACCATAAGGTAAACTTGAACTCAACCTCTCCCAAGCCTCGGGTCTTTCTTGGTGACCCTTGGACCATCCCAGTATGTGGTTCTCTTCATTCCTCAAGTGGTCCACCAATGGTTTCTTGGGAATTTAGCTTAGGTACTACCTTTAGGGCCCTTAGGTACTACCTTAGTGGCCTTGAGGTACTACCTTAAGGGACCTTAGGTACTACCTTAAGGTAAACTTGAACTATACCTCTCCCAAGCCTTGGGCCTTCCTTTGTGACCCTTAGACTATGTCATTATGTGGTTCTCTTGTGTGCTCAAGTGGTCCACCTTTGGTTTTTTGGGACTGTACCTTAGGTACTACCTTAAGAGCCTTTAGGTACTACCTTAATGGCCCTTAGGTACTACCTTAAGGGACCTCAAGTACTACCTTATCTAAAGTTTGGTTTTTTGTGACTGGCTTGTTGGTTCAAGTGGGTTTTCCCTATTTTATGCTATCTCTCTCGGTTTGGTACTTCTATCATGCTACATTGAACTTGCCATGTCAAAATTGATGATTCTGTGAAACCTTCTACACATACCAGATATAAGATTCTTAGTGCCTTATTTGTGTTCTAATACAGATATCTATTCATATTTGCATCTACTTGGTGAATTTATTCTATCATATGGTATCATGTAAGACTTGGCTTTCTTGCTAAATTATTTCATTAATTATTTGTTCAGGGAAAATCAGCTAATCATGTGAGTGAAGTAGAGCTTGGAAGGGCTACTTGGACTTTTCTCCATACTCTTGCAGCTCAGGTCTGTTTAAACTTGTTGCTTTGGAGGTTTGGATATGATTTTGACATTATCAATTGGTTGACTTCTACTTAGGTCTCAA
Source organism: Vitis amurensis (assembly GCA_037355405.1). Classification (NCBI taxonomy): domain Eukaryota; kingdom Viridiplantae; phylum Streptophyta; class Magnoliopsida; order Vitales; family Vitaceae; genus Vitis; species Vitis amurensis. Next base: position 31,292 of record JBAPGN010000026.1, read on the forward strand.
CTGTCAATTGTTTTTCTGCTGGGTTTTCAACATGACCCATTTTACCAAATCAATTCAGGTTTCTGATTTGATGAATGAAACCAAGTTTCTCATAAACCATAATGGATGTTGCTCAACATGCAAGTTGGTTTTGTTTGTGCTAATTTGCAATTGTTTTGTGTTTCAACAGCCTTAATAAACCAATATTTCCTTGTAAGAGAGTTGATGCAAGGTGGGGCAAGCTGAAATGCGAGCTGCGTGCATGTTATCTGCAAGGAACTCCAGATTTTGGTGAAGGATGACATTAACATAATTACCATAAACCATCAACTGATGTTATTGTTTGATTTTCAGTGTTACTATTGCAAATAATAAGAGTCATATGAAATTAATTAATATAGGAAATCATTTGAATGTCTTGTATAACTCTCTTTGGTATTGTATAAAACAAAATCAGTTTCCCTTAACTATTTCAAGGATAATTTCAACAATGGTTGTGAACAACTGGTTTTTTCTTAACAACCAACCAGAACCCAACATCCTTCCCAATTTCCAAAATGAGAAGAACAAAAAAAAAGGACTCAATAGTAGAACCTACAAATCTAATGTACTATGTTGAAACTTAATTGCCTGAAGTTGAAGCTTTTGCTTGATTATCTATGGTTGGAAATGGAGGGGCCTGGCCAAATTTCAGTATACATGCAGTTTCATAAACAAGGTGGAGTTACAAAATCGCTTGAGCATCCAAATATGCATTGCATGAGAAACACCAAAAAGATAAATCACTGTTCACAAAGTCAAAAGAGGAAACTAATGGAGTTGGTGTAGAGCTTCCATCCGATGATGTCAAACAAGGATTTGAACTTGTTTTTACATTTAGCTCATTCCCAGAACTCTGAACACCAACCAATAACTGGTGCGGGGGCGGGACAACACCATACACCTTACATGAGGAAGCCCTGCAACAGTGAAAAAATGACCAGAAGTCATTACCTAAATCAAACTACCATATGATGTGAATTTATATAAATTCTAATATACGAACTTATTCATATAGACTGCATATGAAGAAATATGCATAAATTGATGTGATATTGAAAACTGAAAAAGTAATTAAAAACAAAATTTTCCACGACCATCACATGGAACTTTACAGGCTGGTTGAAATTCATATTAATAAACATCAGAATAATACTAAAATCTATACTCATTAAATGAAGTGGCACAATATTTTGTGAGGGATAACAGCTGGTAATGATACAGACCTTTTATTACAACAAAATTATAGTATTTAACACAGTCTAAATAGAAGCTATCTATGAAGAAAATAATATTCACATTCCCCTCAGACTATATTTAAGAGGGTTAATCAAATTACCTCCAAACCCATGGTGTGCCAGGAACACCATTATTTGGCTTTTTGTTTTTTTGATAGACAAAGAGAAGAAAAATGATTAAAACACGCCTAAAAGGGGGCGCTCCCCATGTACATAGGCAGTATACAAGAAAGCCAAACCCAAGGCCACAAAAACAACAACAGACTAAAAAGGAAAACAACTAAACTTCAACCCCATCACCCAAAAAAATCAGAAAGGAGAGATAGTCCAAGTCCAGAAAAGGTTTAGACCACTCTAGAAGAGACTGAAAAAAGAGGTTTCTTAGACTCGTATCTGACATTTCTTCCTCTTGGAAGGTTCTTCGGTTTCGCTCTCCCCAAATGCACCAAAAGAGATAAATAGGCGCTAATCTCCACGCTGCTTTCCTTTTCTTCCCTAGGCCATAATTTTATAAAGGCTCCCCACAAGACTGATAGGCCTAAAATCCTGCACGTCACTAGCCCCTCCTTTCTTCGGGATAAGTACTAAGAATGTTGCATTAAGGCTTCGGCAACACGCATTCTGCAAGTGGAACTCCTCAAACACCTGCATCACTTCCCCCCCGACAATAGGCCAACAAAACTTCCAGAACGCCAACGTAAAACCATCCGGCCCTGGCGCCTTATCACCCCCCAAATCTGAGAGAGCTTTGGTAACCTCCTCCTCCGAAAAGTGCCCTTCCAAACTCTCATCATCCAAGGAGTCAAGAGTTTTAAAAAAGTACCTCATGGTTACTTCTTTTTGCTTCTTCTTTTCTTTTCATTTTGTTTTTTCTTATGCTTTGAAGAAAACTTGGATAAGCGCAATGTGTTCATCTCCTATTATGCAACTACTTCGCTAGCATATTAACATGATACATGACTCATCCAACACACAAAAATCCTCTTTTTGGTGTTTTCATTTTCCACCAGGCTTTTCCATGCACACACAAAGGCAAAAGTACCAAGACATTAACTCACCCAAGCCACAAATGGACATCTACATTGCATAGATGCAACTTTGCAATTAAAATAACTACTGTAGGCGACTAGAAAAAAAAAATCCTCTTATTGGCTTTTATTTTTCCTTTTATATTGTTCTCTCAACAATACCAGAAGTGGTCAATTACTTTCAGCCACAATCATAACTTTACTTGGGAAGTGACATATATCAAACATGTGGGAACAAGGTTGGCATAAGGGAAAACAAATAACCGCACTACTCACTGCATGCGAGCTCTAGTTTGGTGGCAATTCATATCTGACCATCATTAGCAAGTGAAGGGGGGGCTTTTTTATAAATGACTTTTTTATAAAATTGAAATCAATGTTGTATACATAACTTTGCAAAATGTGAGTCCAAGGAAGCCAAGAGTCCAACAAGGCAAAAGAAAAAAAGTGCAATATATCTGAGTACTAAGAGGATAACTACAACAATATAACTGCATCTGATCCTCACTATCTTTAGATTTGATTCCACTATTTTTTAACTATGCTCTAATAGTTATATCCCCATTATTCCATATCCCATTGCAATTTACAGTTGGTTATTCCATCAAAAGGCCATCTCCTACCACTATTGCAAAGCAACAAGGTTTTTTACACCCTCTTCTTCTAAACAATACTGTGAACAAATTACTAACAATCCTTTCTTCACTGACTACAATGGTGAAGAAAGCCATTATTGCCCTAGGGGCTGATTCCCTAATAGCTGAAATGAACTTGGCATGTATAAAACATTTCCACCCCTTCTTCCTCTGGACCTTTTACCATCCCTTTGCTACCCTGGGTGCATTCTCAAAACCCTCTTCATCCTCTTTCTTCTCTGCCATGCCTCATTCTATGGCTGCACGACAACCTCTTCAACTCTTTTCAATCCTCAGCATTTCTAATTCACTTTCCATAATCCTAATGCTTAGAACCCAATCAAATACAACCAAAGACACCATCTTCTCAATTTCAAGCAATTTCCAATGATTTCAAGTCAAACCCTGATTTGAAATCCAATAGGTCATACACTGATTTATGCCTCAAATGTGTGGAACCCTTACAAGGGTTTTGCCAAATTATTGGCTAGCACAGGCTATAGCCATACTCTTTTGTTTATATGGACCAAAACTCATACCATCATCATCCTTTTTATCACAGCCCTGGATTTGCAATTATTCACAAAAAGTATTCCCAACAAATAAATTTGCTCATTTCTTGTTAACATGCTCTACATCAAATAGAGCAGATTGTTTATTTGATAACACTATGAAGGAGTTTGCTCTGTTCTTGTTTCTCTTCCTCTATTTCTTCTTCATGCAATTTTTCAGCATGCTATTCAGCCACTTTAAGCTTGTGTAGACTTTTCAGCCACTTTAAGCTTGTGCCACTTTTCAGCCGCTTTAAGCTTATGTAGACTTTGTCAATTTATTCTTAATAATTTTCTCTTCCTCTATTTCTTCTTCATGATATTTTTGGTATTCAGCCACTTTAAGCTTGCTTTGGTATTCAGCCACTTTAATATTATTATTATTTATTTTTCTAACTTCTTTTGTCCACATCTCAATTTTTATCAGAAACTGATTATAATAACTTGTGATCATATTCCCTTCAGATCACGACTAGGGGCTATACAACCAAAGAAATTAAGAAATTCTTATTATTCCAATTACAGGCATTGTATTGTCTAACATCAACTTCACATGAAGTACAAAGGGAATTAGAGTTTGAAATACAGTTCTAGACCTATTTCAATAGCTGTTATAACTGCTATGACCAGAAGCTTTATGCATATTATTCATTACTCTATTTCTTCCTTTCAGAGACCTTATACCTTCTAAGAGGGTGCATACCACAGGATAATACATCAAGTACTTGAACAGTCAACAAGTACCCATCTTGGATGACAGAGAAAAACAAGAATTTCAAAGATGCATAAAAACTTATAATAAGAACCTCCCTTCACTCCACTAGGCACATATCTACAATGCAAGAGACAAAAAATAAATAAATAAATAAATAAATGGCCGCTAAAAAACACTAGGGTTTCAATATTAATGAATTCCAACACATTGAAGCAGCTGGAATAATCCAAAGGAACAAACAGGTTGTAATCCAAATGAAAAAAATAAAAATAAAGTCTATTACAATTCTATAGTGCCGATACTTTGTGAATTTAGCAGCAATCTTGAATGAGTCTTCAAATTAAGCTCAAAACAAGCAAGTATTGCATAGGAAATGAGCACAAAAATCTTCAGTTCATCAAAGTAAATGAGGAATACCAATAATATTATAGAATATCAACATGAACCATACTGAAATATTGGCCGCAATATTGATATTGATTTGTCCAAATGTATGTTCAGTAAGATTTCAGAATTGACACTCATTGATATTGATGGTAAATAGGCGTATCAGCTTATCCTACGACCATGTAACCTATGCCTGGACAATCTAGCAAGTGGTGGCATAATTCAATTTTTTTTACACATGGAAGTTGTCAGTTACCTCTCATTAATAAGCCAGTCAATGTAATACCACATCAATGATCCATAAAACCAACGAGAAAAAAAGAAAGAAAGAAAGTTGAAGTACTCATCTAATCAGATTTTTTGAAGTAATTCGAGGAGTTTTGATGGCACCAATTAAAATACTTCCAGTTATATAAATTCCCCTAAAAATGCAGCAATAACGCAATCATCAAAACAACGATCCAACAAAAAAAAAAAAAATCAAATATAATGTATCGATTTAACCTAAACCTCCGCTGGTTTGACAAGAATGCAAAAATTTTATTAGTTGTTTTATTTTGGTGGATTTTGCAGGGGAGGAAGGGAAAAGAAAGTACCAAGCGACACCCAAGACGGAAACGCCGATGCCGATGGCGATACCGATGACGGAGAAAGTGGAGGGTGAGATCTGAACCAATGCGCGAGACCATGAGCTCGATGCACCCACCATTGATTCTGATTACCAATTTTCCCCGGATCTGATCTTCGTTTCAGAAATTAGGGTTTCTGGATCAAGTAATTTGGGGAAAAGGTTACGAAAATGGGAGACGAGAATGTTACAAAAATGAAAGAGGTTAGGTTTTACAACATTTTGGGTTTCTGATATTGAGAATGGGAGAGAGAAGGGGAAAAGCAGAATACGAGAGAGATATTGGTTTTGTGGCTTTTCGAAGGGTTTTTCTCTTTTGAATTTTCAGATGTGGAACGCTTAGCTGGCAAGATGAAGGGTATTTTTGGTATTGAAATACACGTAAACTGAAAGTGCATGATTCTCCAAATATTTTCTAATTACATTATCAATTTTGAAATATGTAAAATTGGGTTCTCAAAACAATATTATTACCATATTGGCCCATGAAAACACAACTTTCCCTATATATATCTTGGCACCAACTCTTTGGAGTTGCCATTCCTATTCAAACATCTTCAAGAGTCAAAACTAAATA
>JBAPGN010000027.1:0-36842 GCA_037355405.1 Vitis amurensis
TGAATATAATATCAATAATGAGACGATGAAGCAAATCAAACTGATAATGAGATACACAAGAATGATGCAAGGGAAATACAAACCTGGAATAGGTTAGTGTATGAAAAGAACAAGGGGGTAAACGAATGGGATGAAATTCACAACTAATGACAAGGAATGATAGCGAAACAATGAATATACAAAAGAAAAGTGATGATCGACTCAAGTCAAAACATGGAGTGAAGTCACATCAATTATGAATGTAATGATGGAAATGACAATGACCCAGAGTCCTTAGGAGAAGGTCACTCATCTCACTCTCAAAGAAATATGACAAAGTGAATACAAAAAAAATAGGATCTCAGAAAGCTCACATACGAACTCTCAACAACAAACATACTCGATAAAATGATCCTCAAATATCAATATGCACACTCTATGATGGAGAATACTATGCATATACACACATGTGCTTATTTTTTTTCTTTTCATAATTTTTTTCAACTTTTTTTTTTTTACATATATCACATAACCTGAACATAAACAAATTAACCCCAAAAATGATATCAATAATGGATAGACACACTCTTAAGTGCTAAGATAACAAAAACTCTCTCTGACGAGATGACCATCTCAAACTAAGGATCTCTGAATCAGTGTCCGTCGGATAGATAGTGAAAATGATGTGACTATCCTCCATGTAATTAACTGAGGAGGATCACCACTCAGGGTGGAGAGAATATGAAGCAACACAAGTAGTAGATAGAATAAAGAAGAAGAGATGAAGAACACAACCAATGAGACGTGATGAAATGCAGTAGTGTGATGGTAGGAAAAAATAATGAGAGAAAAAAGCACCCGTAGGCCCAAGGCTCATGAAACTCTTGAATAAAGCATGCATACACTAAAGGGCCTTTATTCCGGTGTAGAAGTGTAAGCAAGGTAATAAGAAAGAAAGACTTTGTTGCGCATGCGAGGCTCAATGGGCTAGCAATGGTTTGTTTGTCAAAAGGGAATAACAAGGTATATGGCTAACCGAAATGATGGCCACCCATCTTACGACCATGGTCTCAAACATAATACTTCTTCAACTGATCTACATTAGTTGGCTCCGAGAATAGGTTTCCATCTAGATCCATCAACCATGCAGCGCCCTTCTAGGGTCAGCTCCTTAATGAAATAAGGTCCGCTCCAATTGGGTCTGAACTTCCCTCTAGGATCTCTGATCAATCCTCTAATGACCCTTAAGATCACCTCAAGTTGTTGAACTATCAAATAGCCTCAACTGCCTGATATGTTGCTCAATACCATCCATGCATGCTTAAGTATCCTCAAGGACTGTGGTATGTACTACTACAAGTAGGGCAACCTCAGAATGACCATGTAATAGACAGGGTGGGGCCTGTGGCACTATCAAACCAAGCGGTGGTGGTGGAGTTGGCAATAAATCATAAGACGTCTCATCCTGAATTACGGGTTGTCTATCTCCTGTCTGAGACTGGTTAAAGCCTCCTGAATAGAAGCCATGGTAGTTGTGAACAGGTTAACTATGATAATATGTTGATCCATGCCTGTTTAATCAATGATGCAAAACAACCTATCGTCAACTCTGACTCAAGGTGGCAAACTCAAACTGAGACGAAGAGCAAATCCTATAAAACATAGGGAAATGAGATAAGGCATGATGCGAGAAAAACACAGAAGAGATGCTAAACTAAACTAGAAAAAACAAGCCAACACAATGCAGAAGAGTAGTCCAACTGAAACTCAAGCTTGCACTGATCTCTGAGCACTCTCTATTGGACATCAAAAGAAGGAGTACTGGATACGAATTATAACTAAAGAGACTTTGAAGACCCTCAAATGCGCCCACGTGAATGAGAGGAAATCCTGATCAAATTATCTAAGGCTCAACCTACAAGGTCAAGGTGACCCTAAAAAGAAAATGGGTGGACTTTAAAGGATCACTAACAGAAGCGATCGTACCCTTTGGCGGTACGCAACCCTTTGCACGCCTCCGAAGAGACGGGGCACTTCCATGCAAGGTGGTCATCACCTCCACACATGCACTACCTTGACATCCCAGGGGGTTTCCTATAGTGAAAGCTCTCGCAACTCTCAACAATCAGTAGTTGACTAAAGTGCACAGTGAGTGGTGTGGGTGCATCCGAAAATCTTATGAAGCTAAAGTAGAAAAAGAAACACACTGATCACACAAATATCCATGAAACCTAGCTCTGGGCTATACAGGTCTTCAAAGATCGGACTCCAATTAGCATCAATCTGTCGCCCTTCTCCAGAATGCTCCCAAACATCGATATAACCCATCGCTAGACTTTACTCCTAACCACTAGCTCGGTCGAAGAGCAAACAAAGTAACAAGTCTCATATCAAATACAAGATCAAAGGAAACAAGGTCGACCGAGACTAGGGAGTTGGAGGTAAGGGGATAGATGTGTGTCCCACACAGACAAGCAATACATGCATCACATAGAAGAATAACAGTCATGCACTAAGCAGTCATGCAAATAACAGGTATATCACTCATATCTACACTCAAGCTAGGCAAGAATATGATAAGCAAGATAGGTATATAACAAGAATAAACAATATGTTGAGATAAACAAGATAATATACAACAAATAGAATCAATCATGTCAAAATGAATGAGATATACAAAAATGAGAATATACATGTCCAAGAAAGCAAGATAATCATACAACAAGAAGAGTCACTATGCTAAAGTAGGTAAGAAAATCAATCGATGTAATCAACATGTCAACATCTCTAATGAACAATAATAACCAAACATGCATCCCAAATAAACATATCAAAGCTCTCAACATGTAATCAACACCCAATCATACAAAGACATGTAGAGAGGGGTATCCACTTATCAACCAATCAAACGCCACATTTCGTCAACTTGAGTTCAAGTTCGACCCTCTAATATTTCCCCAATGAAGTAACCATTTTGTGGACCCCACATTTTTCTCGATGCGTTCCCACTCGATGGCGCAACTCGTTTTTTTATTTGTTTGGTAAAAAATTGATTTTTAGAAAAAGACTTGGAGTCGCCACTTATTTTTTATTTTTTATTTAAGGGAAAAACAAAATAAGAAATAAAAACCTTAAATATGACTCCTGAAAGAAAACAACAGGCCTGTAAAAAATTGAGTTTGGTTACCTATTGGGAAGGTACGGTGGTGAGTCGTAGCATCCCTCTAAGCCCGTATATATAAGGTATCTACTAAACAAATTAAAGGAATTGTGACAATTAATTAATTAATTATGGATACTAAGAAAAATAATCAAACAAATGAGTATGTACAAGTCATAGTGAAAATCAATATACACAAAAATAATGAGGAAATCTAATTACAAAAATACACAAAATAAATAATAAGATAATTATGCAAAATGATTTATTGAACTAAAAAAAGATATTAAAAAAATAGTTTTTAGGAAACTTCAAAGGATTTTATTAAAAATGATTTTGAATTAATGATTTCAATTTATTTATTTACAAAAAATAGTCAACTTATTTTCTCAATTTCATTTGTATTCAATTTTCAAGAAAGTTATTTACACTTATTGTATCAAAAGAATTTATTACAAAATTTCAATTTGGGCACAAAAATTATTTTTACTTGCTTTTACTAGAAAATAATGAATTTTTACAATTTTATTTACAAAAGTATTTTATACAAATTATTTAAAAAGACATAACTTTATTTCCAAAAGAAATTTTAATTAAAAAGAAAAAAATATTTAAATCCTATATTTCTAAAAAATACTTTTAATCCCATTTTAATTAAGGAAAAAAGAATTCATTTAAAAGAAACATTTTTTGGACAATTTTATTAAAAATTAATTTTTGGGGCAACTTTATTTACAAAAACAATTTTTGGATAATTTTTATTAAACAAAGAAATTTTTGGACAATTTTATTAAAACAAAAATTTCAAATTCTATTAAAAACAATTATTTTTTTTGGATTTTTCTAAAAACATTTTTCTGAATTTTTATTAATAAAAAAACTTTCTTTTATTAAGAAGAATATTTTAAAATTATTATTTTATCAAAACGTATTTACTGAATTATTCTTCTTATTTAAACAAAAATTTTGGTTTGTTCGATATTCAATTTTGTACTCACTCAATAAATATATACAAACAAATATTTACAGAACTAATAAAAATAAAACCAAATAAAAATGGAAAATAAAATATGTACCCAAATAAACTTACAACAAGCTCAATGTCTTCCTACAATTTTTTCAATATCACTTTCTTCCATGAAATTTCATGCTCCACGTGTCATAAATTCATACTCAGCCAATAGAATTGCAGAATAAGCCCAAGCAAAAACAAAAATAGCAAAAACGTAAATATCCAAAAATATACAGAGTCCACAATAATGGTCCAAGCCTAAATTCAAACTTCAAATTAGTCCAATAAATTTCACCACTTAAAAATGGGTCCAAATTAACAAATATAACCCAACAAAAATATCCCACATATCATAGACCCTAATCTAAAATTTCCAAAATAGCCAAAATATAACCTCAATTAATCAAACCCAAAACATGATAAATTAAGATAAATCTCATTAGGCCTAAATTTAATATTCCATAATTCAAGCCTAATTTAATATACACCACAATTATCCCATGTCCAAATTAAATGGTTCGAATTGGCCAACCCCATATCAAATATTCAAGTCATACAACAAATCTCACCCACATTGTGGGCCCAAAATTCATATTAATTAACAAGCCCACATTAATAATATACATAGCCAAAGGAAATGATATCTCAAGCCCAAACAAATAACCAATTAACAAACCCACATTAATAATATATATAGCCAAAGGAAATAATATATCAAGCACAATCCAATAACCTCAAACAAATAACCAATTAACAAGTCCACATTAATAATACACATGGTCAAAGGAAATAATATCTCAAGTCTAATCTAATAAGCTCAAACAAATAACCAATTAACAAGCCCACATTAATAATATATATAGCCAAATGAAATAATATATCAAATTCAATCCAATAAGCCCAAACAAATAACCAATTAACAAGCCCACATTAATAATACACATGGTCAAAGGAAATAATATTTCAAGCCCAATCCAATAAGTCCAAACAAATAACCAATTAACAAGCTCACATTAATAATATATATAGCCAAAAGAAACAATATATCAAGCCCAATCCAATAAGCTCAAACAAATAACCAATTAACAAGCCCACATTAATAATACATATGGTCAAAGGAAATAATATTTCAAGCCCAAACAAATAATCAATTAACAAGTCCATATTAATAATATATATAGCCAAAAGAAACAATATATCAAGCACAATCCAATAAGCCCAAACAAATAATCAATAAATAATAGGCCCCAAATCCAAATCAATTTCTATACAAACCAAAAATAAAAAATAAAATGAATAAAAATAAAATAACGCAAAAAGGAAATTTACCCATTTAAAAAAAAAAAAAAAAACTATGGATGGTCAGATTGCTAGCCGGCAATGGCGGGAGTGGCTGGCCGACCGACAGTGGTGGTGAGGGTGGTGGATAGAGAGAGTGAGGAAAAGATGAGAAAGAGAAAATGGAAGGAAAAAATCTGAAAAGAATAATAAAATAAAAAAAATGTGGAGAGAAAAATGAAAGAAAAAAAATAGAGAAAAGAGTGAGAGAACTCGGGAAAATGGCAGTGGGTCTTTAGGGAGAAAAAAACCCAGAAAAAAAATGGGAAAGAAAAATTTTGGGTGGGGATCCTGGCTAATCGTATGGAGAAAATGGGGAGAGAAAATTGAGAGAATGGGGGCGGCCAACCATTGTCGTGTGAGGGAGTTGGGTTGTGAGTGGAGTGATGCAAGATGAAGAGAAAGGCCCCAGATGGGGCGCCAATCACCGCAAAAAAAAATGGGAACATAAAAATTCAAAAGCCAAAAGCCAACATCAGAAGAGAGAGCATTTAGAAGAAAAAAAGGGGGGGGGGGGGGGGCGTCCAGTGGGGAGTGTTTAGGGAGAAAAGAAAAAAAAATGGAAAAGCTATGGGGGGCGCCGTCCACCTTGCCTTGGGAATGAGGAAGAAAAAAAAATGATGATGAGTGGAGATGGGGAGCCTTTGGACGTGGGAGGTATGGGGGGTAGGTAAGGGTAGGTGGAGGAAGAGAAAGAAGAGAGGAGAGAGAAATACAAAAAAAATAAATAAAATAAAACAAAATATAGATAATATAATATAACATAATAATAATAATAATAACAAATAACAAATAAAAAAAAACAATTTACAAAATAATAAAAACTAAGAATTAAGGGGTAAGTAGGCCAAAAAAACACATGTAATCAGGATTTAAAATTTATTGACAAAATTTGGGCTCAAAATTAATGTAAAAATAAAATTGGGACAAATTTTAGGGTTTACATCTATTTTTCCATTCCCTACCGTACTTATACAATAATACAATTATTAAAAATATATATTATAAAATTAATTAATTTTATTTACTAAATTTAATTTATAAATAGTATACTAAATTTAATATAAGATAAATAATATTTATCTACTATTTTTTTCTTTCACTTTGGAATTTAAAAAAAAAAAAAAAAAAAACTACTATCAATTTTATGTGAAAAATGAGTTTAAAAACAAATTTGTTATTAATTTATTAAATAATTATTTACAAAATAAATAATTTTGTTATGTTTAATTTTTAAATTAATTTTATTATATAAATTTTAAGATTAAAAATAAATCTTTAAGTTAAAATTTCACTGTAAAATGAACAAAATATAAAAAATAAGTTAAATAATTTTAATTGTTCTTAATCTTCAATTTTTCTTTAAATTAATTCAATTAATTACAACTAATAAAATTAATTTAGTTTGACATTGTTTTTTTATTTATAAGATAAATAACATTTATCTATTTTTTATTTATGTGAAAAATGATTTTATAAAAAACAAATTTGTTATTAATTTATTAAATAATTATTTATAAAATAAATAATCTTATTTTGTTTTAATTTTTAAATTAATTTTATTATATAAATTCTAAAATTAAAAATATTAATCTTTAATTTCAAATTTTACTATAAAAGGAATAAAATATAAATAAAATAAAATAAAAATAAAATATCATGATTATAAAAAACCAATAACATTATTTATGTAAATGCTAAAAAACCAACAAACAACCCAATAATTAATAAAATATCAACCATGATAGAAATTCAATTATTATCATGAATGCAAAAAAACCAATAACCTTATTCATATGAACCATCAACAATGAAAATATATATATCAACCGATAACTTGTATTAATATGTTCAATCTCTAAACAATAAAATGTATTCAATACTAAATGATCAAAAATCAACTACTATTATAAATAAAAAAAAACCTAATACTTTGTCCATATATATAAATTAATAAACCAACAAACATCCTAACAACTAACAAAATAATAACGATGAATACCAACAAAGCTAAAATATTAAAATTCAACATTACTAGATGACAACTTCAATATTAGCAAACGATAAATTAACATACGTCCCTAATAAACTAACAACCAATAAAAGTTAGCATACATCATCAATACAAATAAACCAACAAGCAACAAAAGAGCAACATGTATCATCAATTTATGTTCGATAAAATATATAAAAGTCATCAATGTGTGCCACATGAAGGAGGCTTCCTTCTTCATTGTGGGTGTTGGTGACATCTTTCCAACTCGGATTGATCTGAGGGACCATCTAATGTTGCTCCATTTCCTTGTCCTCGTCCATGTCCTTGATCTTGAACTCGATCCTCTCCCTGTTGTTCAACAAATGGTGTAGGAAAGTATTGCATTTGTGTTGCCACATCATCTCTATATGGATGTCCTAATGATTGTGGTGACAAAGCAATGAGTGGTGTTGTAGGTGGAGTAAGTGACACCTCGATACTAGATAACATAGGTATATGAAAAGAAGACCCATCAATATAAGAATGCAATAGCTCCTGGATGAATGATGTCCCAACATTTTCTTGTATCACCCAATGTTTTCAGAACCGGACTGGTCATTGAATCGAAAAAGTAACCGGTTCACGGTTCACTGGTTGAATCGGTGGTCGAATCGCGGTCAAACCGGTGACATCATAAATATGTAATTTATATATTATTAAAATTTAAAATAATTATAAAAAATTAAAAATATATATGAATAAATTAAAAATCAATAATATTATTTTATATATTTGATATTATCAAATTAAATCATATTAATATTTTAAATTTTATTAAATGAAATATGTATAATATTTAAATGTGAATATATTAAAAATGAAAACTTAAACTAATTTAAAAAAATTTTAAAATATTATATTATTTTTATTTAATATTATAAAAAAATTTAAAATCCAATATATATTGTTTTGTTTGACATGTTAGATAACAAATTGCGTGTAGTCGAGTGGTGTCCTAGGTTAGTTACAAAACCTAAAGTCTAAGGTTCAAATCCTCTTAGGTGCATTTGTTAATTTCTTTTCATTGATATTAGTTAGCAATCCCACATCGGATTCTGAGAGGAATAAGGGTAAAGGATGCTATAAAAGCTATCCTCATTGAAGGCCAAGGCATCATCCCATCTTGCAGGCTCAAGACTCAGCCCACTTAATGGTTGGGGTGGGTATGGCCTTTGTCATATTAAGACATGGCCCAGCATGGGCTTTTGCCAAAAGTTTTTATACAATGGGGTCCTCATGCTTACAAAATGAGGTGGCAACTTGAACACCTCCATGTGATGATGATGGAAAATCTAGCGATGCATCATCGATAGGGAAGTGTGGATCATCATAAATATGGCCTCCACGTGTTCGTACACCTCCACTTCTAGTTTGAACACCTCCACCTCTAGTCCATACCCCACCACCTCTGGTCCGTACCTCACCACCTCTGGTCTGTACCTCACCACCTCTAATTCATACCCTACCATCTCTCATCACTACCTCATCATCCCATGATTGTCTCTCTATATCAACGACATTAGGGGGAATAAGCAACCTATCAACCTTGTGTATAACCTTTAAAGTGGTTGCACATAATTGATGAATTTCATCACGATGACCTATATTCAGAGTATTTGGACCAGTCCATAGATGTATCTATTGCAAACTGCGATTTTGAAAGAATTAAGAATAAAAAGTTAGATGTTTTTCTAATTAGAATAAAATAGAATAATAAATAAAAAGACATTGTAATTACCACTATTTCCCATGAAGATTCATGTGGAGTAAGAAAAAGATGAGTGACAGAATGATACCACACCATATATGGGTGGTTATACCCATAAGAAGTAGATGTTTCCTTAGCTCTAGCAAGATGATCGTACCTAGACTCCCACCTTTGAATATAGTGGTGATGAATACTCATCCAATCCAAATCATGTCGACCCCTCAAATCATATTTATGTAATCCTAACTTTGTATTGCACTACTCAGGATTGGACCTGATCTGTTTCCACGTAGTAGCCCAAACTGCCTCAAAACACAATCAGGTTTATACCACTCCACTATGTGGAAACAGATAAGAGGTGAAATAGTCAACCACAAGTCAGAGGCACTAATACAGTAATTTGGGAGTCCAGAGATGACATCATCAATATATGGCTCCCATATAATCTGCAATTAAATTTGAAATATGACTCACATTATTTAATAATATTTTGATTACAAATTATTTAAAAAAATTATTCAAAATAATGAATTTCTCACCTACTCTAGCATAAGTCGATCAAGTAGATACTTATATTGGGGTAACACATGCATAAGCGTCGAAGTGGTACAAAACTCATCTCTCCAACTACAAAAAGAATATATATTAAAAGTTTGTATAATTTTTTATTTATGTATATATGTGTTTACAGATGCTATAACTAAGGTTGAATACATACTGCATGCCTAAAGGTGGTTGTGGCAATACTCCATCATGTAGGGCCAAATGTAAGTGCATAGGTGCTATAAAGGGAAATCCATCTCATATCCATAACTGTAAAAAAATAAGAGAACCCGATACATCATGTGCATCAATATGGGATGCTCGACACATCTCTCGATATAGCCAAGCTAGGCAAGTACTACCCTAACTATAAGTACCAATAACTCCAAAATCCTCAAGTAGTGGTAAAAACATTAAATGTACCATATTGTTCGATTTATCCGCAAAAAGAAAACCTCCAATCAACTGTAAGATGAATGCCCTAGCATAGCATTACACGGATTCCACATCAGCATCAAGTGAGAATGAGGGAAAATGCTCTATCAACCAAGTCAAACGAAGTCTTTGTCCAAATATATCTCTTTCTTCAGGCACCACTCCTAACAATGTAGCACACACACTCTCCAATCCAAGCATGTGCTACCGCTAACTGCAACACCATCAATTGGTAAGCCTAAAATAATGCTAACATCCTGAAGTGTGATGGTACACTCTCCCTGAGGTACATGGAAAGTGTGGGTCTCAAGGCGTCATCTCTCTATAAATGTTGTAATAAGGTGCCAATCCAATGAAATGAAACCTAATTGGGCAACATCGTAGAATCCAGTTGTTGCAAATATGAAATGATGCATGCATCTAAAACACTATTACGATAGAAACTGGCTTCACAATGTCGACAATGGAGCTCTCCAAGATCATTTTCTTCCCATATAAGCAAATATCGATGTACTTCTTGGTTATACAGAACATAATGATCTATAGGTCTAGGATCTATGAGAATGTATTCCCTACATCATTTAAATAATTTCATTAGTTTATTACAAGACATTCCAATGACATTATATGGAAATAACTCAATATTCATCTTTAATCTTAAAAAAAAAACTTTCATTTAAATAGTCAAATTTTCAACTTGAACTTACAATATCATTAAGCGGTTGTGTTACAAGACTCCCCTCTGTTAGGATATTTTCGACGATTATGACCCTCTTGTTTACAAAGCCCACATCGGACTTTGATACTTGGTTCTCTCTAATCCATTTCATTCCTATTCCTTGAAGATCTTGATCTTCCTTTATCATGTACTAGAGTTGGATTAGGATGAACAATTGGAAAATTAGGTTTTGGCCAATACGCTTGAAATGGAATTAGATTGAATTGTGGTGTATAACAACAACCATATACATCCATCCTATAATGTTTGTCAACAAATTGCCAACTATCAATCATTGCACGTGCACATACAGCTAGCACATGTTAACATGGGATACCAAATGATTGTCATTTACTATAAGTACATGTTCTTTCTTTCAACTTCACAATTTGTATATTGTTTCATTTATCCATATGAAACCCATGGGGGGCAGTTATCACTTCAAATATCCCATTTCAATGGTGAAAGATATTGACAGTGTCCACTAGCCCTTGATTCACATTTTGTTATTTTGTTAATGGCATAGGAAGTATACAAATCTCCATTTGCAATTCAAGTTTGTATCTTTATTTGATGAGTCTCGAAATATGAAACACAACGATAGAAAGTTAATCGAACAAGAGCAGTGATAGACAACATTCTAGCCCCTTTAAGCACTCCATTGATGCATTCAACAATATTTGTAGTCATCCACCCATACCGATGTCCTTCATCATGTGTCAAAGTCCATTTCTTCGTGTCCAACTTGTTAAACCATTCTAAGCATTTCTCATCTAATCATTTTAACTCAGTCATACATGACTCATACTTGTGTGGTTGATGTTGAGACCCAGCTTTATACACTAAGTCTTTTAACATCTTATTTCTATATTTATCATTGAAATTGCTTGCCACATGCCCAAGACAATACCGATGGTGTGCATAAAGTGGGTACCATCCAACACTAGGATCCCTAATAGCGGCTTGCATTCCTGCATGACAATAAAAAATGAGACATATGTCTTCTCTTTGCATGACTTGACTCCTTAATGTATAAAAAAACCATGACTAACCATCCGATGATTCCTCTTCAACTATTGCAAATGCAAGAGGGAAGATATGACCATTAGCATCGATTGATGTTGTAATAAAAAAATTTCCTATGTATTTTCCATATAAAAAAGTACCATCTATTTGTATGATTGGTCTACAATACTTAAATCCTTCAACACATGCCCCAAAAGCCTAGAACACACGCATAAAACGTACATTTCCATTGCAACCTACTAGTATTGATGTCTTCCAAACAACCTTAGTCTTAAGGTTAGTAAGTTTAACAATATTCATCCACCTAGGTAAAGCTTGGTAAGATTCATCCAAATCACCAAATATCCTTATGATTGTTTTCCTCTTTGCTTCCCAAATCTTCTTGTAATGAACATTATAACCAAATTTATCTTTCATTATTTGATGTAATGCAACAATTGAAATTGTGTTATCACTTTGAACTACTTTTTGAACTTCTCGTGCAATGAATGTGGAGTCTAATTGTGAGTGGTCTAATGATAGTTTAGGGTAAACACAAGTGTGAGGACTTGTGTACTTTGTTATCTCAAACAAACCATGAGATTTACGACGACATGCACGAAGCCTCCAATTACAACCCTCAGACCACTTTTTGCACTTTACAGCCCACATATCTAGCTTAGATTCAATAACAATCAAATGTTGATTCCTACATATGGAATAATGTTTAACAGCATATTGTAAGTTTACCTTACTCTCAAACCTCAAACCCTTAAACAATTCATTTGATTCATTCCATAAGCCAGTGCGTGTTGTTAAATCCTTGTCAGTCATGGAGTTAATCACACCCCAATTTTCTCTAAATATTGGGGAAAGGACATCATGTTCACCACCATTTAGCAATGATGCATCATTTTCTGTATTTTCATTATCCTCCATGTCCATAATATCCTCATTACCATCATCTTCATCAAATAACTCCACATTGTCATCATCATTTCCAAGTAAAATATCAACATAATTTTCAATTTTCATTACAATTGAATCAGTAATCCCCGCCAAATCTACCCTAATTATAGGTTCCATGTCATTATCATAACTTTGCATATACATAAGGGAAGATGTGTTCTCTTTTACCATTTGTTAACTTGGATCTAGACTTTCAATATGCATTGGGGTAGTAAAGCTACTTGGCATGGGGTGATGATCAATTGAAGAAGTTTGACAATACATTTCAATAGTATTTGGGGAAGGAGATTGTGTGACAATATTAAACATTATGCTCACATCACCATCATCTCAAATAGGCAAAAGGACATAATTAACGGTATCCATTCCATTTGGAAAGGGAACTGAATATCGAAACATCATATTTAACTTGGTGTAAGTACGATTAATATTCAGAGCATGACACATCATACTATTAATTGAAACACTTTTATCAGGAGGACAATTATAACATACCCCAAATTCACAATCAATAATTTCACCACTAGTATAACACAACACTGTAGTATAACCATCTATTATCAAACTTATTCAAAAGATCAACAAAGAAGTACCATCATCATTAAACTTTATGATAATGATTGATATACAATATGTATTTTGCAAATCTATTTTACTAATATTATGGTCCATTGTCCATTACTAAATCTATTTTTTAAAAGTCATATTTTTCAAAAATAAGAATACACAACTACTATTTTTATTGTTATATTATATACATTAAAATATCCATTTAAATAAATCAAATAACATTTTAGTTTTATTTCTACTTTTATTTATATTTTTATTTTGAGCTCTCAATATCTTACAAGAATTTTTTCAACAATTTAAGACTAATATTAATTTTAAAAAAATAAATAAGACAAATTCATAATTTCGGGTAATGTTCTATTTATATTTATTATATTTATTATTTTTTAAATAATATTATATGTAAAAAAATAATTTAAAGCTAACAATCATTACTAAATTCATTTATTTATTTTATTATATATTATAACATTTTACAACTACATCTTTCTTTTCTTTTTAAAATGGATATTTAAATGTATATAATATAACATTTTACATGTAAATTTACATATTTTATATATTTAATATTTAAATATATATTATATACATTTAATACTCCCAGTTACTATTTTATATTATACACAATTACTTTTTTTATATATATTATATACCTTAAAATATTCATTTAAATAAATCAAATAACATTTTAGTTTTATTTCTACTTTTATTTATATTTTTATTTTGAGCTCTCAATATCTTACAAGAATTTTTTTCAACAATTTAAGACTAATATTAATTTAAAAAATATATATAAGATAAATTCATAATTTCGGATAATGTTCTATTTATATTTATTATATTTTAATATGTTTTAAATAATATTATGTGCAAAAAAAATAATTTAATGCTAACAACCATTACTAAATTCATTTATTTTATTTTATTATATATTCTAACATTTTACAACTATATCTTTCTTTTAATTTTAAGATGGATATTTAAATGTATATAATATAACATTTTAAATGTAAATTTACATATTATATATATTTAATATTTAAATATATATTATATGCATTTAATATTCAGAGTTACTATTTTATACTATACACAATTACTACTTTTATTTAAATAAATCAAATAACTTTTTAGTTTTATTTCTAATTTTATTTTTATTTTTATTTTTACATCCCATTGTTTTACAACAATTTTTTCAATGATTTAAAACTAATATTAATTTAAAAAAAATATATACGAGAAATTCATAATTTTGGATAATGTTGTATTTCTAATTTTTAGATTTTAATATTTTTTAAATCATATATTATGCAAAATATATAGATATATAATTATTCTATTATTATTATTATTCATTCTCATTTTACTAATAGTTTATGTTATTTTAAATTTTAAATTTTAATATTTTATAAAACGTATTATTTGATTGATAAACATAAGCAATAATTCTATTATTTCATATTAATTACATAAACTAATATCACTTTTTTTTTTAATTATTTAATTCATTTATTTTTATATAATGATAATTTACAACAAATAATATTCTAAAAAAATTACCATAAATACAATAAATTAAAAAAATACATATAACAACAAATATCTATCATGCATTACACAATAAATATGAAACAAATGCAAAAATATTACCTAGGAATAAAATAATATAACTTTTTTTTAATGATTTAATCTATTTAAAATAATAATTTCCAATAAATATTATTCAAATAAATATTACATAATCCAAATAAATTTAAAAACTTATATAATAATAAAAACCATACATTACGAAATAACTTGAAATAAAAATAAAGCAAAAATATTACCTTATAAGCAACATGAGTATCCAAGAAAAAAGATGAGATATGTTAAGAAGTTTCCCAAAGAGAAATGAAGGTATATATATATATATAAGTGATGGAAAGTGAAAAACTGGTAAGTGAAAAACTAAGTTTCAAATGGGGAAGAAATGGAACATGAGAATGAAAAAATTTGAAGCTGATTTATATTGTAAGAGAAGTTGATAAAATGTAGGATGAACATAGTGTGTAGGATAGGAGATGAACGTTTAAATGTTTAAGAAGAAATGACATGAAACGGTCAAATTGGTGGAGTATTAAATTAGTGGAATATTTCAGCATTTTCAGAAGAAGAAATGATAACACATCTTCAAATTGGTTGAGTGCAATTGTAGTGTAATAATGTGTGAAATGATGGAGTGCAATAGGTAAGATTCTCCTATAGGCTATGAGTGTAGTGCATTATTGGAATTAGGGAAATGCAACGGTCTTCAAATTGGTTGAGTGTAATTGTAGTGTAATAATGTGTGAAGTGATAGAGTGTAATAGGTAAGATTCTCCTATGAGCTATGAGTCTAGTGCATTGTTGGAATTGAGGAAATGAAGCGTGTTGTGGAGGCCTTGTGATAAGTTAAATTCTCTTACAATGAAATTTTAACTTAAAGATTAGTATTTTTAATCTTAAAATTGATATAATAAAATTAATTTAAAAATTTTTTAAAAACAAAATTATTTATTTTGTAAATAATTATTTAATAAATTAATAACAATTTTGTTTTTTTAAACTCATTTTTTCACATAAATTGATAATAGTTTTTTTTAATTGCAAAGTGAAAGAAAAAAAATTGATAAATATTATTTATCTTATATTAAATTTAGCAAATAAAATTAATTAATTTTATAATATATATTTATAATAATTGTATGAGTATAATTAATTTTTTAATTCCAAATTGGATTTATAATATATTTTTATATTAAATTGTATTATTTTTTTTTATAATATATAGATAATTAATTGTATTATAATATATATTAATTTAAAAAAAATTGTGGAAATCGTCTCTTCAAGAGACGATTTCCAATTGCTTGATCTTTTTATTTTTTTTATTTTTGGTGGAAATTGTCTCTTCAATAGACGATTTCCAATTGGTTTTTTTTTTTTTTTCACTAGCATTATTAAGACAAATTGTCTTGATAGGGTGATCAAGGAATTTTGTCTTAAGTCGAATTATTTAAGCAAGTAACCTAGCAAAGGCAACATTTCTAGTTGAAAGAAGACAAACATGGGACCAACAAGTTCAGGCATCAATTAAAACCATAAAATAATGAAAAGGTCCACTAGGTAGATGAATAAGCCCACAAACATCTCCTTGAATGCATTCTAAAAAAGTTGGTGATTCAGATACATCATTGGTAAATAATGGTCTAGTTTTCCAATAGGGATAGTCGGTTCCCGTAAAGAATGGAGCTCTATGTTTCGAAATATTTTCAGCTTGGGATGAGCTTGATAGAATAGTCATTTCCTCTTAGACGATTAAGTCTTTAAAAAAAAAACAAGAGGTCTAGCTCTGATACCAATTGAGAAAACAAAGGCTATACTTAGTTAAGAAAAACATCCAAAAAGGGAGGGGTGAATTGGGTTTCTAAAATCTTTTCAATCACAACAAATTCAAACACAATATAAGCAAAGTAAAGAGATAGAGTTTAAAAAATTCAAACTTGGGTTTATAGTGGTTCGGCACTTCCTTGCCTACGTCCACTCTCCTCAACCTCCTAACAGAGTGAGAGTTCCACTAACTTGAAGCTTCAACCAAGCTTCCAATCTTCTTACACTTGGATTCCGGCTCCAATGGGCTCTTACACAACCTCTTCAAGATTCAAACCTCTTGAAGGCTTTAACACTAAGATTTTTACAAGATATAATCCCTCAACCTAGCTTAAGGATAGCTCAAATACAAGATAAAGCTAGGATGACACATAAGAGTGCACTAAAGGATATGCAAGTAGTGATTTAATGCACTATGAAAGAAATGAGAGCTTTTTGATCAAGAACAGGTAGGTAGACTATTGAATGCAAGTGTTCTCTTATCAATAAATGAAGTGGAGCTCTCAATTTATAGGTTTCTAAGCTCGGGAGTCAAAAACAGCAAAAGGTAACCTCGTCCGTCGAGCTAGGGGTCGACCGGTTCACTAGCCATTAGAGCATTTAATGCATGACAGGTTACCGTTGCCTCAACCGATCCTCGACCGGGGAGAGAATCCACTCGATCGGGAAGAGAAGGCTACTGGGAGAGAGAGAAACTTTTTGGCCTCCCTCGACCGGACAAGCACAACCGGTCGACTGATTCCTCAATCGGTTGAGCCGGTTGGCCATAACCTCAACCGGTTGAGCCTTTTTGGTCCTGAAAACCTATTTTTTTAATTCATTTCTTTTCTAACACTTAGGCAAGGTCTTTAGGTAAATTATTAAGCCAATTATAAAACATTTTGCCTAACGTACATTAGTTAAAAACTCGGGTTTTAATGAAATCGACGTTTTAAAGAATAAACCGAGTTTTCAAAGACGCATGAAACATGTGAAAATCCTAAGTGCACTCATGCATTCATATTACATTAGTTTCCTATTATCACAAGTCTTCCAAGCGTCTCGATCTTGTATCCATTTGTTCCTTTGATGAATTTTCGAGTTTATGCCTGAGATTCTTAACCATTAAACAAATTAGTTACTTAACCATGGTTTGATATCATCAAAACTCGATTAGGAGAACCCTTGGGCTAACAATCTCCCCATTTTTTATGATGACAAACCTTGGTTATCTAGGAGAGAAAAAAATCTCCCCCTCAAACCAATCATGGATCAATCAAACAATTTTTAATAGGAAACAATGTAAAACACGAAAATTTGAATAGGAAGCAATGGATCATGAAAATATCATATCATATATATATGGAAACCTCACATGTACAAACAAGATAGATATGACAATAATGACAATGACATGTATGAGGGCCTCCTAGATCCTATATATTTCTCCCCATTTGGCAACATAAAAAAGAAACGAATGGGGATCTTTAGATAGTCTCAAGGCCGAGGGGGTGGAGGAGGAAACACAGAGCGGAGGTAAGCCATCATCTCCTCATGCTAACTCGCCTGACAACTCTCAATGCGATCAATGCTCTGCTGGAGATGCTCGAATGTAGCCTGCTATTGATCCATACGCTCCTCTATGCGCTCAAATCTCTGCTGGAAGTGATCAAAGCGAGAAGTAACTCTAGTTTGATACTGATCCATGTGCTCCTCCATAGAGTAGAAACCAGAGTCATGGACTAATGCAAGCTCCTCCATACGAGTCCCAAGGGAGTTGAGACATCCATCTAAGGCGCATGATCAAGAGCGTGAGGTGCCTGAGATGGTAGCTCTGTAAATGATGGCTGAGATGATGGTCCTGCTGTATAAGATGGCTCAGTCATCATAGGTTCTGAGAAAGTGGCCTCAACATGAATGTCCTTTGACTGAGGTGAATGCAGAATGTCAAGCTTGGGCCCTCTCTGCTCAAAGTCCCTCTAAGGGTCTAACCCATCCTCAATCTCTCTGATCTCGGCCTCCTCCTCTGCCTCGGGATGCATCTGTTCCTGTCCCCGGGCTTGTCGCTTAGCTCTCCTAACCCAGGAGCCATCGGGTACCTTCTTGAACTTTATGCGCCCCAAGGACTGCTCATCATACGTGTCATAGCTAGTGGGGGCCTCGAAGTCTGTTTCTCTAGTCAAGTCAAACCCTGCATCTTTGAATACTCGGGTAAGGAAGCGGTCGTAGGGGAGTACTCGTGTCGTGCTCTCAACGCAGGAGATCATATGCATCATCATTAGATATCCCACGTGAATCCGTCTCCCGGTGAGGATCGAGTCCACAATAAATGCCTTAAGGTAGGAGATCTCATCTCGATGTCCTCCTTGTGGCAATAAAATGGAGCATATCATGTGGTGAAGGACTCGGTTGGGCATAGTCAGGCTGTGTGCCGATGGTTTGCCCATCCCCTAGGCATCTGCGAGTCTGCACAACCTTAAAACAACCTCTCTAGGCTCGAATCCCGGCACAGTGGGCCATGCCTTGGCCTCATACACTCGGAGTCCAACTAAAGGGATGTCGAGAATGCGACAGATACTCTCTGGACTCAATCTGATCTCAACTCCTCTCACAATAGACAATACCGGTCCTCCAAGCCCATAGGTCGCCCGAGAATAAAAAACCCGCACCAAAGTAGGGAAGATCGGCTCAGAAATTGTTGATTACTACTCAAAAAGTGCTATTTGATAGCCTATAATTAATCCTTTTAAACACTTTTGAGTAGTAGTTTAGGCCTTTTAACTCAATTGGCATGTTAAGGATCCTTTAAAGCAATTTTAATCACTTTGTGCAAGTTTTGGTGTTTTTGTTAGTATTTTAATCACCAAAGCAAGTCAAGACTGAGGAGAGCTATGAGGAATCTTGGGCAAAGCTTAGAAGTCATTTGCCAAGAGTAAATCCGGATTGCAAGGAGAAAAAGCAAAGAGAATCAGCCATGAAGAATATTCTTGATGATAGTCGTAGCAGCCACTTTTGGAGCACTTTCTGAAGTCCAAATGATGCATTCTATATACCATTTCAAAGCTCAGGAAGTCAACAATCCAATGCTTCAAACGGTGTACAATTTGGAGTTGAAACGAAGAAGTTGCAGCCATTACAAGCCAATCACTCCGAGCTGAATGAAGCATTTTGCAAAGTGCTACGAAATCACCCTTTTGTTGCGAAGTGATTTCGCAGCCTTTTTGAACAGTGTGATGTTTCTCCTTCTGACGATGCCCGATTTATGCCACGAGAGGGAAGCTAGGAACCTCAAGGTGGAAGCCGATTTCGCAGCCCTACGAGTTTAGCTTGTTGGTGCGAAAATATTTCGCAGCCCTCTTGGGTGTCTGCGAAATCTCGCAGACACCATTTTTCTCCTGCGAAATGGTTCCAGAAGCCTCCCAATATTTGCTACCGACATTGGGAGATATTTTCTATTAGATTTTTGTTGTCTAAATCCCAAAATACTCCTTGTAAGCCTCCAATTACAAGATTCCTTAGCTTTTAAGTTAGTAAAAAGACTAAATATCTATGTAATAATTAGTTTTATATTATGTTCATATATATACCTCTCGGGAGCCTGTTCTCAGAGAGGAGTTCCTTCTGGAAAAGTTTGGGTAAGCAAGTAAAGTTTATTTCTTTCTACTGCCTTACCTTCTCACTTTGTATTTTTTTAGTTAATACTAAGTTATGAATTCTCTGAGGAGTTTTCCCCAGAGAATGAGTAACTAAACCTCTAATTCCTTGGAGCTAAGGTTGCCGGGGAAGGTTCCAAGTGCAAGAATGCAAAGCTTTGTGGTTTTAGTTAGTAATGAAGAGGAAGTGAAATCCTTTAGTGATTTCTATGTTTTTAGTTAACTTAAAACACCTTGGAGTCACCTGGGCCAACACTTGGTAAGGCAAGTGATTTCCAATCATGGAAATGCACTAGTTTACCCCTTGCGAGCCTCTGGGAGGTGACTTCAGGGTAGGATTTTCTAGAATAGCCAACACTTGATAAGCTTTTGGACTCCAAGGAGACATCCATTAGTTATCTCTTGCGAGCTTTTGACGGGTAATCCAAGGTTAAAGATCACCTTGAATGGCTGAGGCTTGGTGAGAGGCTTAAACCATTGCAAGTTGCATCAGTGAGAGAATTAAAGTGAAATCTAATTGAATGATGAATCTGTACCACACCGGTTAGAGAATTGACTATATGTTGAATCTCTAATGCGAGGAAAAGGAACCATCTGACCGGAGCTATGTCTTTTGCATGAGGAACCACCCCAGTGAACCTAACTCTTCAAGGAATGCTTTTCTTCCTAAGTTATTCCAAACTTCTCTTATGTTAGTTAGTTTAAGTCTAAACCTTCACCAACCAAAGTTTGTGTTTTTACTTCTTAAGCTAACCATGAAACGAAACGAGACCAATTCACTTGGAATTGGTATCATTGATATCTTGTCAACCTTTCCCAGTGGACGATCCTAGAGCCACTATACTATAGTAGCTTTTTATTTGCTACCCTAGTGTATGGTGTTATAGGTATAAATTTTGTTGATTACTCCCTCAATCAAGGAGCACCAGCTGGACACGAATCAGCTGAGACACCAATTGGGCACGAATCAATTGTCACAACTGGCAGCCATCCCATCCGACCGAAGAATCCTTCAAACCCGAAGTGCTAAAGTTAGGAGAAATTGACACTTCTCCCTAGGACAACTTTCCTCTGGGCGAACTTTTGCTTGTAGCACTGATAATCTTCGATCGAATTGAAGAGAGCCGTGTCATACCTTGTCTTTCGGCAAGCCTCCGTCTGCTGAGGCTGAGATGGCTCAGCAAGGTGCTTGCCCTGAGCCCTAGAGGTGCCCGTCTCTCACCTAGGAGCCATCCAATGAATTGAAGAGAAAAGGAGAAGTCCAAAAGGAGAATGAAATCAAACGAGAATGAGCAATCACCAACCCGAAACCCTAGGCGCATGGAGATGAAGCTGAACCAATCTTGAAGCGCACGGTGCATAGAGAAATCACTCCCAAAAGCTGAAATCCTGGGTTTCAAATCAAAACCCTAACCTCAAGGCGTCCCAAAATCAAGTCCACAGCCTGTAATCGGTCCGAAATCTAGCCAAAACGGACTTCTTGAAGTAGGGATGTGAAGAGGCTTCAAGCTATGGAGGAGAACAGGAGAAAATGAAGTGCAATGGGGGCTTTTTAAATTCCCAACCCCGACGAACCGGTCGACCGGTTCCTCAACCAGTCGACCACTTGGTCAATGGTCAACGGTCAATTTTTCCAAATTTTTTGCATTTTCTTGTCCCATGATCCTCCCCCTACCCTTTTTCAGTTGAAATCCCCAATTTTTTATGTCCAATGCCATAGGAATTTTGATTTTTGGTCAAAATTTGACCTCTTTCCTAGGATTATTTCTATATGATGCATATGATATGAATTTCACGCAATCATAAGGTATATTCAATCAAGAATTCATCAAGCAATCATTTGATCATAAAGAAGTCACTCCTAGTTTTCTTCTAATATCAACAAATTGCTCTTCACTTAGGGGTTTTGTAAAAATATCGGCAAGTTGATTTTTTGTGCTTACAAATTCAAGTGTAATGTCACCCTTTTGTGCATGGTCTCTAAGAAAATGGTGTCTTATCTCTATATGCTTAGTCCTAGAATGTTGTACCGAATTTTTTGAAATGTTTATGGCACTAGTGTTATCACATTTTATAGGAACATGCTCAAAAATCAAATTGAAATCACTAAGTGTTTGTTTCATCCAAAGGATTTGTGCACAACACAAACCGGCTGCTATGTATTCGGCTTCCACAGTAGATAAAGCTACCAAATTTTGCTTCTTACTATGCCATGAAACAAGTGAGTGTCCTAGGAAATGACAAGTGCCACTAGTGCTTTTCCTCTCAACTTTACAACCGGCAAAGTCGACATCCGAGTATCCAATTAATTAAAAGTTATCACCCTTAGGATACCATAGGCCTATGTCCATAGTCCCTTTTAAATATCTAAGAATTCATTTTACAACACTTAAATGAGATTCTTTAGGATAAGATTGAAATCTAGCACACAAGCATACACTATACATGATGTCGGGTCTACTAGCGGTCAAATATAGCAAAGAACCTATCATGCCTCTATACATAGTTGAGTTGACAGGCTTACCTTTCTCATCCATGTCAAGCTTGATGGATGAACTCATTAGAGTCTTCATTGTTTTGGCTTCCTCCATATTGAACCTTTTGAGGAGATCTCTTATATACTTTGCTTGATTGATGAAGGTTCCTTCTTTTAGTTGCTTGATTTGAAGTCCAAGGAAGAAGTTAAGTACGCCCATCATGCTCATTTCGAACTCACTATGCATGCATTTAGAGAATTCTTCATAAAGAGAGACATTAGTATCTCCAAAAATGATATCATCAACGTATATTTGCACTAAGAGCATGTCATTTTCTTTGGTTTTTATGAAAAGAGTTGTGTCTATTTTTCCCATTTTAAAACCCTTTTTCAAAAGAAATTTACTCAATCTTTCATACCATGCTCTAGGTGCTTGTTTCAAACCATAAAGTGCTTTTTTAAGTTTAAAAACATGATTGGGAAAGTTAAAACTTTGAAAACCGGGTGGTTGTTCAAAATATACCTCTTCATTTATAAAGCCATTTAAGAAAGCACTTTTCACGTCCATTTGATATAAAACAAAGTCTTTAAAACATGCAAAGGCAAGTAGCATCCTAATGGCTACCAATCTAGCTATGGGAGCAAAGGTTTCTTCATAATCTATCCCTTCTTCTTGATTAAAACCTTGGGCTATCAATCTTGCTTTATTCCTTATAATTATGTCATTTTCATCCATTTTGTTTCTAAAGACCCATCTAGTTCCAATAACACTTTGATTTTGAGGTCTTGGCACTAATTCTCATACTTCACTTCTTTCAAATTGGTTTAACTCTTCTTGCATGGCAATCATCCAATTTTCATCAACTAGAGCATCTTTTATATTTTTAGGTTCAATTTGAGAGATAAAAGCAAGATTATTGCAAATATTTCTAAGAGATGATCTAGTTCTTACCCCACTAGATGGATGACCTATAATTTGATATTGTGGGTGTTTGATGACAAAATTCCAATCTTTAGGGAGGTCTTGGCTTGATTCACCTTGCACTTGTTGAGGAGGAGGTAGTGCCAAAGGTGATTCTTCTTTCTTGGGATCCTCTACAATTTCTTCTTGTTGCCTTCTATCTTCAATTTGTAATTTTCCCATGGAGGTCTCCAAGCCTAAATCATCATCAAAGCTCTCTCTTTCTTGGAGAGAATTGTTAGATTCATAAAAAATAACATGGATGGACTCCTCAACAACCATGGTTTTTTGTTAAAAACTCTAAAGGCTTTACTTGAAGTTGAGTAATCAAGAAAAATTCCAACATCCGATTTTGCATCAAATTTTCCAAGATTGTATTTGGTGTTTAATATAAAGCATTTGCACCTAAAGACTTTGAAATAGCTAATGTTGGGTTTCTTGTTTTTCCAAAGCTCATAGGGAGTTTTCTTAAGAATAGGCCTTAATAAAATTCTATTTAAAACATAACAAGAAGTGTTAACCGCTTCGGCCCAAAAGTATTTTGGTAAATTGTTTTCATTTAGAATGGTTCTAGCCATTTCTTGAAAAGTTCTATTTTTCCTTTCAACTACCCCATTTTGTTGAGGAGTTTTAGGAGCCGAAAAGTTGTGGTTAATACCATGCTCATTGCAATAGTCTTCAAAATCAATATTTTCAAATTCTCTCCCATGATCACTTCTTATACAAGTAATTGTAAAACCTTTTTCATTTTGAACCTTGTTGCAAAACTTTGAAAACTCATAAAAAGTTTCATTCTTTTGACTTAAAAATAAGACTCAAGTGTATCTAGAGAAGTCATCCACAATAACAAAAACATAAGATTTTCCTCCAAGGCTTAGTGTCCTAGAGGGATCAAATAAATCCATATGTAACAATTCAAGAGGCCTAGTTGTTGAAATGAAATTTTTGTTTTTAAAAGAGTTTTTGATTTGCTTTCCCATTTGACAAGCTTCACAAACTTTATCTTTTTGAAAATTTATTTTGGGAAGGCCTCTAACAAGTTCATCTTTGTTGAGTTGGGAAATGAGGTCCATGTTAGCATGTCCCAACCTCCTATGCCACAACCAACTTCGATCATGCATACTTGAAACGCATCTATCATAGTCATCATATTTTGAAATATTTATTGCACAAACATTATCACATCTATGGATCATGAAGATGGTTTTATCATTTTGAATATCTTTGATGATGCAATGAGATGCTTCAAAAATCACTTTAAAACCTTTGTCACAAAGTTGACTTATGCTCAAAAGATTATGTTTTAAACCATCCACTAATAAAACACTTTCATTTAAAGAGGATGTGTCATTACCAATGTTGCCTTGACCAATGATCCTTCCTTTTGAATTGTCTCCAAAGGTAACGTATCCTCCATTTCTCTTTGTAAGAAAAGCAAACTTGGATTCATCCCCGGTCATGTGTCTTGAGCATCCACTATCCAAGAACCACTTGTCCTTCTTTGATCCCTACAAAATAAAATTTAAGTTGATTTAGGTACCCATATCTTTTTGGGTCCTTGAGGGTTAGTGACTTTGGATTTCTCAACCCAAACCTTTTTAGCTTTAGCATTTGAATTCTTTTGAAAACCATTTCTTAAGGGACATGTACTACTAATGTGCCCTCCTCTTCCACAAAAGTTGCAAGTGGTGGAAGGACTTGCACTTGCGGATTCTTTTACAAAGTAGTTTTTAAAATACTTTTGATTTTTTGATGATTTGAATCCTAACTCTTGTTTGTCAAAAACACATTTTTGGCTAGCTAAGATCATTTCAAAATATTTTTGTCCACAAGAGAAAATTGAAAGAGATGAGGTTAACCATTCATTTTTCTTTTTCAAAATCTCATTTTCACTCCTCAAAATCTCATTTTATTTTTCAAGATGAGTTTTAGATATTTCATCAATTGAAAATTTTTCTTTCACTTCTTCAAGTTCCTTTTCAAGTTCTTGAATTTTCTTTTTAAGAGAATAATTTTTCAAACTAAGTTTTCAAAATCCTCATATAATTCTTCAAAAACATCATGCATATCTTCATCACTAATCATCTATTGCTATGAAGCACATGTTTGCCACTTCCTTCTCATTTTCTTCATCGGAGGATTCTTCACTTTCACTCCAAGTGGCCATCATTACCTTCTTCATTCTTCTCATTTTCTTGTTTTGAAAAATTTTCAGCTTGGGATGAGCTTGATGAAATAGTCATTTCGTCTTAGATGATTAAGTCTTTAAAAAAAAACAAGAGGTCTAGCTCTGATACCAATTGAGAAAACGAAGGTTATGCTTAGTTAAGAAAAACACCCAAAAAGGGGGGGAGGGGTGAATTGGGTTTTTAAAATCTTTTCAATCACAACAAATTCAAACACAATATAAGCAAAGTAAAGAGATAGAGTTTAGAGAATTCAAACTCGGGTTTATAGTGGTTCGGCACTTCCTTGCCTACGTCCACTCTCCTCAACCTCCTAATCGAGTGAAGGTTCCACTAACTTGAAGCTTCAACCAAGCTTCCAATCTTCTTACACTTGGATTCCGGCTCCAATGGGCTCTTACACAACCTCTTCAAGATTCAAACCTCTTGAAGGCTTTAACACTCAGATTTTTACAAAATATAATCCCTCAACCTAGCTTAAGGATAGCTCAAATACAAGACAAAGCTAGGATGACACACAAGAGTGCACTAAAGGATATGCAAGTGGTGATTTAATGCACTATGAAAGAAATGAGACCTTTTTTTATCAAGAACAGGTAGGTAGGCTATTGAATGCAAGTGTTCTCTTATCAATAAATGAAGTGGAGCTCTCAATTTATAGGTTTCTAAGCTCGGGAGTCAAAAACAGCAAAAGGTAACCTCATCTGGTCGAGTTAGGGGTCGACCGGTTCACTAGCCGTTAGAGCATTTAATGCATGATAGGTTACCGTTGCCTCAACCGAACCTCGACCGGACATCGATCGGGAAGAGAATCCACTCGACCGGGAAGAGAAGGCTACTGGGAGAGAGAGAAACTTTTTGGCCTCCCTCAACCGGTCCTCGACCGAACAAGCACAACCGGTTGACCGATTCCTCAACCGGTTGAGCCGGTTGGCCATAGCCTCAACCGGTTGAGCCTTTTTGGCCCCGAAAACCTATTTTTTTAATTCCTTTCTTTTCTAACACCTAGGCAAAGTCTTTAGGTAAATTATTAAGCCAATTATAAAACATTTTGTCTAAGGTACATTAGTTAAAAACTTGGGTTTTAATGAAATCGACGTGTTAAAGAATAAACTGAGTTTTCAAATATGCATGAAACGTGTGAAAATCCTAAGTGCACTCATGCATTCATCTTACATTAGTTTCCTATGTTCACAAGTCTTCCAAGCGTCTCGATCTTGTATCCATTTGTTCATTTGATGAATTTTCGAGTTTATGCCTGAGATTCTTAACCATTAAACAAATTAGTTACTTAACCATGGTTTGTTATCATCAAAACCCGATTAGGAGAACCCTTGGGCTAACAAATTTTTATTTAGGATGCACCAAAAGTTATGAAAGATGTAACTTATTCCTTCCGACATCAGTTGGGGATAACCAACATACATACTTGATTACATAATGAAAAATGAATTATTGACATCAAATGAGGGTTGTTAGCCATGTGTTGGGAAGGAAAAATGGAATTTTATTATGAAATTCATGTACTTATTTTGGACCAAGATATATATATGTGTCTTGAGGATGTACCTAAATTCGTTTTTATTTTATTTAAATAAAAAATTAAAATTTTTAATAAAAAAAAAATTGAAACCACAGTCAAATTAGAATCATAAATAATAAGTTAAAACCATCATCACTAATTATTAAATTAAAAATAAATAATAATACAAATATTAAAATAATATGAAAAAAAAATATTTTATTTTATTTACATGTAATAAGATTTATAAAATAAATAAATTTTGTATTTAGCATTAATACAAAACATCCTATATTCTAAACCTCTAAATAATAAAACATTATCTTTAAATCTAAATTCTAAATTATCAAATGTATTACTATAATTAATATCTAAAATTATCAAGTGTATTATTGGTTAGATAATACTTTTATTTTTTGTTCATTGTATATTTATGTTTATATGTTTTACCATAATTAGTATTTGAAATTATCAAGTCTATTGTTTGTGGGATAGTATTTTCATTTTTTTCTCATTGTATATTTAATTTTCTCAGTAATTATTTCTTATATGTTGCCTTTTGTGTTTAATACGTTTGAAAATGATTAAAATCAATAAATATGAAAAGATGAAAAAGTGGGAAAAAAAATGAAATTAAAGAGGTTTCATGAGAAAAATATATATTATACATTTTAAAAAACAAAAGTGTTAGCCCAAGGGTTCTCCTAATCAGGTTTTGATGATAACAAACCATGGTTAAGTGACTAATTGTTTTAAATTGTTAAGAATCTCAAGCATAATCTCAAAAATTCATCAAGGACCAAACGAATACGGGATCAAGATCATTTGGAAGACTTGTGATCATAGGAAATGAATGTAAGATGATAGCATGAGTGCACTTAGGATGTTCATACCTTTTCATGCATCTTAGAAAACTCGGTTTATTCTTTAAAACTTGATTTTCTTTAAAACCCGAGTTTTATCAAATATACCTTAGGCAAATTGATTCAAAATTGACATATAAACTCACCTAAAGACCTTGCCTAAGTATTGGAAAAGAAAGAAATCAAAAAGGTTAGGTTTTCAGGGCCAAAAGGCTCATCCGGTCGAGGATGTGGCCAACCGGCTCAACCGGTTGGGTAACCGGTCGACCGGTTTCCCTTGTCCGATCGAGGTCCGGTCGAGGGAGACACAAAAACTTTCTCTCTCTCCCAGTAGCTTTCTCTTCCCGGTCGAGCCTCACCCTTGTCCGGTCGAGGTCCGGTCGATGTCCGGTCGAGGCAACGGTAACCTGCAATGCATTAAATGCTCCAACGGCTAGTGATCCGGTCGACCCTTTGCTCGTCCGGTCGAGGCTACTTTATGCTGTTTTTGTCTCCCGAGCTTAAAAACCTATAAATTGAGAGCTTCTTTTCATTTATTAGCAAGAGAACAATTGCATTCAAAGCCTACCTACCTGTTCTTGATCAAAAAGCTCTCATTTTCTTTCTTAGTGCATTAAACCATCACTTGCATATTCTTAGTGCACTCTTGCAATTCATCCTAGCTTTCTCTTGTACTTGAGCCTTCCTTAAGCTAGGTTGAGAGTTTCATCCTTGTGTAAACTGAGTGTGAAAGCCTTCAAGTGGTTCAAATCTTGAAGAGATTGTGTAAGAGCCCATTGGAGCCGGAATCCAAGTGTAAGACGATTGAAAGCTTGATTGAAGCTTCAAGTAAGTGGAACCCTCACTCGGTTAGGAGATTGAGGAGAGTGGACGTAGGCAAGGAAGTGCCGAACCACTATAAACCCGAGTTTGAATTCTCTAACTCTATCTCTTTCCTTTATTTATTTTGTGCATATATTATTGTGTGGAAAAAGTTTTTGAAAAACCCAATTCACCCCCCCTTTTGGGTATTTTCCTTAATTATTCATAGCCTTTGTTTTATCAATTGGTATCAGAGCTAGACCTCTTGCTTAAGACTTAATCGTCTAAGAGGAAAATGGCTATTCCATCAAGCTCATCTCAAACTGAAAATTGTTCAAAACATAGAGCTCCATTCTTTACGGGAACCGACTATCCCTATTGGAAAGCTAGAATGACTTGGTTCTTACAATCAACTGATTTAGATGTATGGGATGTCATTGAAGATGGCCCAACTTTTCCCACTAAATTAGTTGATGGAGTGTTGGTTCCAAAACCCAAGAAAGAATGGAATGAGCTTGATAGAAGAAATTTTCAATTAAATGCTAAAGCCGTTTTTACTTTGCAATGTGCTATGGATAGGAATGAATATAATAGAATATGCCAATGTAAATCTGCTAAGGAAATTTGGAGATTGCTTGAAATAACTCATGAAGGAACAAATCAAGTGAAAGAGTCAAAAATTAATATACTTGTCCATAACTATGAATTGTTTTCAATGAAAGAAACTGAAACTATTGTTGAGATGATCACTAGGTTCACTGAAATTGTCAATGGCCTTGAAGCATTGGGAAGGGTCATAAATGAATCCGAAAAGGTGATGAAGATATTGAGGTCTCTCCCCTCAAAGTGGCATACAAAGGTCACCGCTATTCAAGAAGCTAAAGACTTGACCAAGCTACCTATGGAAGAACTCTTAGGGTCATTGATGACTTATGAAATCAGTTTGACAAAGCAACTACAAGAAAGTGAAGACAAAAAGAAGAAAAGCATAGCCCTCAAAGCTACAACCAAGGAAGAAGAAGATGTTGAAGAAGAAAAACCAAGTGAAGAAGATGATGATTTAGCTCTCATCACAAGAAAGCTAAACAAGTACATGAGAGGTGAAAGGTTTAGAGGGAAAAAGTTTACCTCTAGAAGAAATCCCTCAAGAAGGGAATCCTCATCACATGGTGACAAGGAAAAATGGGAAGAAAAAGGAGATTTGATATGCTTCAAATGCAAAAAGCCGGGACACATTAAATATGATTGTCCTCTCTACAAAATTGAAGCCAAAAGAAGAATGAAGAAGGCAATGATGGCCACTTGGAGTGAGAGTGAAGAATCTTCCGAGGAAGAAAAGGAAAAAGAAGTGGCAAACATGTGCTTCATGGCAATAGATGATCTTGATGAGGTAAACTCTAACTCTAGTGATGAAGATATGCATGTTATTTTTGAAGAACTATATGAGGATTTTGAAAAACTTAGTTTGAAAAATAATTCTCTTAAAAAGAGAATTCAAGAACTTGAAAAAGAACTTGAGGAAGTGAAAGAAAAGTTTTCGATTGATGAAATCTCTAAAACTCATCTTGAAAAAGAGAATGAGATTTTAAGAAATGAAAATGAAATTTTGAAAAAGAAAAATGAATGGTTGACCTCCTCTCTTTCAATTTTCTCTTGTGGACAAAAGTCCTTTGAAATGATCTTAGCAAGCCAAAAATGTGTTTTTGACAAACAAGGACTAGGATTCAAATCTTCAAAGAACCAAAAGTATTTTAAAAACTATTTTGTAAAAGAATCCTCAAGTGAATGTCCTTCCACTATTTGTAACTTTTGTGGAAGAGGAGGGCACATTAGTAGTACATGTCCCTTAAGAAATGGTGCTCAAAAGAATTCAAATGCTAAGGTTAAAAAGGTTTGGATTGAAAAATCCAAAGTCACTAACCCTCAAGGACCCAAAAAGACATGGGTACCTAAACCAACTTGAATTCTATTTTGTAGGGCTCAAAGGAGGATAAGTGGTTCTTGGATAGTGGGTGCTCAAGACACATGACCGGGGATGAATCCAAGTTTGCTTTCCTTACAAAGAGAAAAGGAGGATATGTCACCTTTGGAGACAATGCAAAAGGAAGAATCATTGGTCAAGGTAACATAGGTAATGGTGCATCCTCCCTTATTGAAAGTGTTTTATTAGTAGATGGTTTAAAACACAATCTTTTGAGCATTAGTCAACTTTGTGACAAAGGTTTTAAAGTAATTTTTGAAGCATCTCATTGTATCATCAAGGATATTCAAAATGACAAAACCATCTTCATGGGCCATAGATGTGAAAATGTATATGCTATAAATATTTCAAAATATGATGGCCATGATAGATGTTTTTCAAGCATGCATGATCAAAGTTGGTTGTGGCATAGGAGGTTGGGACATGCTAACATGGACCTCATTTCCCAACTCAACAAAGATGAACTCGTTAGAGGCCTTCCCAAAATTAATTTTCAAAAAGACAAAATTTGTGAAGCTTGTCAAATGGGAAAGCAAATCAAAAACTCTTTTAAAAACAAAAATTTCATCTCAACATCTAGACCTCTTGAATTGCTACACATGGATTTATTTGGTCCTTCTAGAACACCTAGTCTAGGAGGAAAATCTTATGCTTATGTCATTGTGGATGATTTCTCTAGATACACATGGGTCTTGTTTTTAAGTCAAAAGAGTGAAGCCTTTTATGAGTTTTCAAAATTTTGTAACAAGGTTCAAAATGAAAAAGGCTTTTCAATCACTTGCATTAGAAGTGATCATGGGAGAGAATTTGAGAATTTTGACTTTGAGGAATATTGCAATAAGCATGGTATCAATCACAATTTTTCGGCTCCTAGAACTCCTCAACAAAATGGGGTAGTTGAAAGGAAAAATAGAACTCTTCAAGAAATGGCTAGAACCATGCTAAATGAAAACAATTTGCCAAAGTATTTTTGGGCCGAAGCGGTAAACACTTCTTGCTATGTTTTAAATAGAATATTGTTGAGGCCCATTCTTAAGAAAACTCCCTATGAGCTTTGGAAAAACAAGAAACCCAACATTAGCTATTTCAAAGTCTTTGGGTGCAAATGTTTTATATTAAACACCAAAGATAATCTTGGAAAATTTGATGCAAAATCCGATGTTGGAATTTTTCTTGGCTACTCAACTTCAAGTAAAGCTTTTAGAGTTTTCAACAAAAGAACCATGGTTGTAGAAGAGTCCATCCATGTCATTTTTGATGAATCTAACAATTCTCTTCAAGAAAGAGAAAGTTTTGATGACGATTTAGGATTGGAGACCTCCATGGGAAAATTGCAAATTGAGGACAAAAGACAACAAGAAGAAAGTGGAGAGGATCCCAAGAAAGAAGAATCACCTTTGGCACTACCTCCTCCTCAACAAGTGCAAGGTGAATCAAGCCAAGACCTTCCAAAAGATTGGAAGTTTGTCATCAACCATCCACAAGATCAAATCATTGGTAATCCATCAAGTGGGGTAAGAACTAGATCATCCCTTAGAAATATTTGTAATAATCTTGCATTCATCTCTCAAATTGAACCTAAAAACATAAAAGATGCTATAGTTGATGAAAATTGGATGATTGCTATGCAAGAAGAATTAAATCAATTTGAAAGAAGTGAAGTATGGGAACTAGTACCAAGACCTTCAAATCAAAGTGTTATTGGAACCAAATGGGTCTTTAGAAACAAAATGGATGAAAATGGCATCATAGTAAGAAATAAGGCAAGATTGGTAGCCCAAGGGTATAATCAAGAAGAAGGAATAGACTATGAAGAGACTTTTGCCCCCGTAGCTAGATTGGAAGCAATTAGAATGTTGCTTGCTTTTGCATGTTTCAAAGACTTTATTCTCTATCAAATGGATGTGAAAAGTGCTTTTCTAAATGGCTTTATAAATGAGGAAGTCTATGTTGAACAACCACCCGGTTTTCAAAGCTTTAACTTTCCAAACCATGTTTTTAAACTTAAAAAGGCACTTTATGGTTTGAAACAAGCACCTAGAGCTTGGTATGAAAGACTAAGTAAATTTCTTTTGAAAAAGGGTTTTAAAATGGGAAAAATTGACACAACTCTTTTCATAAAAACCAAAGACAAGGACATGCTCCTAGTTCAAATATATGTTGATGATATTATTTTTGGAGCTACTAATGACTCTCTTTGTGAAGATTTCTCTAAGTGTATGCATAGTGAGTTTGAAATGAGCATGATGGGAGAACTCAATTTCT
Source organism: Vitis amurensis (assembly GCA_037355405.1). Classification (NCBI taxonomy): domain Eukaryota; kingdom Viridiplantae; phylum Streptophyta; class Magnoliopsida; order Vitales; family Vitaceae; genus Vitis; species Vitis amurensis. The sequence continues at coordinate 33,568 of JBAPGN010000027.1, forward strand.
TCCTTGGACTTCAAATCAAGCAACTAAAGGAAGGAACTTTCATCAATCAAGCAAAGTATATAAAGGATCTTCTCAAGAGGTTCAACATGGAAGAAGCCAAGGTGATGAAAACTCCAATGAGCTCATCCATCAAGCTTGACATGGATGAAAAAGGTAAATCTATTGACTCAACTATGTATAGAGGCATGATAGGATCCTTGCTTTATTTGACCGCTAGTAGACCCGATATCATGTATAGTGTATGCTTGTGTGCTAGATTTCAATCTTGTCCTAAAGAATCTCACTTAAGTGCCGTTAAAAGAATTCTTAGATATTTGAAAGGGACAATGAATATTGGTTTGTGGTATCCCTAAGGGTGATAATTTTGAATTGATTGGTTTCTCGGATGCCGATTTTGCCGGTTGTAGAGTTGAAAGAAAGAGCACTAGTGGCACTTGTCATTTCTTAGGACACTCACTTGTCTCATGGCATAGTAAGAAGCAAAATTCGGTAGCTTTGTCAACGGCGGAAGCCGAATACATAGCAGCCGGTTTGTGTTGTGCACAAATCCTTTGGATGAAACAAACACTTAGTGATTTTAACTTGTCTTTTGAGCATGTTCCTATCAAATGTGATAACACTAGTGCCATAAATATTTCAAAAAATCCCGTGCAACATTCTAGGACCAAGCATATAGAAATTAGGCATCATTTTCTTAGAGATCATACACAAAAGGGTGACATTACACTTGAATTTGTAAGCACAAAAGATCAACTTGCCGATATTTTTACAAAACCTCTAAGTGAAGAACAATTTTCCGATATTAGAAGACAACTAGGGGTTATTTCTCTTTGATCTGATGTTTGTATAATGAATTCTTGTTGGAAATGCATTATGATTGCATAAATTTCATCTCATACGCATCATATAGCAATCCCTTAGGAAATAGGTCAATTTTTGACCAAAAATCAAAATTCCCGTGGCAATGGACATCAAAAATTGGGGATTTCAACTGAAAAGAGCAGGGGGAGGATCACGAGACAAGAAAACGCAAGAAAAATTGGAAAATGTAACCGTTGACCGTTGACCAAGCGGTCGACCGGTTGAGCAACCGGTCGACCGGTTCGTCGGGGCTGGGAATTTAAAAGGCCCCCGCGCGACAGTCTCTTCCACTCTTCTCTGCCATACCTTGAAGACCCTTCATCTTCCCGCCTTCAGAGACCAGTTTGGGCTGTTCCTTGGACCGATTTGAGGTTTTGGAGTGGTTTTTGACGAGATTTTGAGGCTAGGGTTTCATCTCTGGACGGATTTGGACTTCGGATCTGGACGGGTTCCTCTCTGTTTGCGCGCCATCTTCTGGTTTTTGCTCCTTTCCCGCGCGCCTAGGGCTTTTTCGGGTTAGTCTTCTCTCATTGCCTGCTCGCTTCAGTTCTCCGAGCTTATCTCCATTTGTGGATTTCTGATGGCTCCTCGAAAGGAGACGGGTACTTCCAGGGCTCAGGGCAAGCGCCCTGCTGAGCCCTCTCAGCAGCCTGAGCGGACCGAGGCTCGCCGAAAGGCAAGTACGACACCGCCCTCTTCGGCTCAGTTGAGGATTATCAGAGGTACAAGACGCATTTCGCCAAGAGAAAGGTGGTTCCAGGAAGAAACATCAATTTCTTCCAACTTCAGAGCCTCGGGTTTGAGGGACTCTTCATCAGGATGGGATGGCTGCCAGTTGTGACGGTCTATGAGCCTATCTTTCCGACCTTAGTGCGTGCATTCTACTCCAGGATGACCTATGGACTTGGAGGGCCGATTAAGTCTACTGTCCGAGGAGTTGAGATTGAGCTGAGTCCGGAGAGCATCTGCCGCATCCTTGACATTTCTCCTGTTGGTCTCAGAGTATATGAGGCCAAGGCATGCCTACTATCCCCGGGTTCGAGCCTAGAGAGGCCATTCAGAGGTTGTGCGAAACTGCAGATGCCCGATCTCGGATTGGGTCAAATCTCAGCCACGGGATGCTTTCTATGTCTTCTATCTACCTGTGTATCGCTCCCGGTGGAAGGATGAGTCGACAAGAAGGCCTCATAATAAGAGACCGTCGTCCCGGTGTCCTCCCAATTACCCGTGGAATAAGGATGGAGCAGATCATTGCAAAATGATGAAGGACTCATTTTCGCCTAGACACGGGTCAGGCTATGTTGTGAAGGTTTGCCCATCCATGGGCATCTGCAAGTTCGCAACCACCTCTGAATGGCCATCGTCTAGGCTCGAAACCCGGGGATAGTAGGACCATCGCCTTTTGGCCTCACTATACTACTGAGACAACAGGAGAAATTGTCAAGGATGACGGCACGATGCTCTCTGCGGACTCAGCTTTTATTCTAAACTATCTCGGACAGTAGACTTAATCGGCACCCCAGTCCATAGGTCATCCATGGATGTAGAATGCACGCACTAAGGTGAAAACCATAGGCTCATAGAACCGTCACAAAACTGGCACCATCCCATCCTGAATGAGAGTCCCTCAAACCCGAGGGCTTCAAGGCCGTAGAGACTCTGTGTCTTAGCCGAGTCATTCATAGCATTATGAGTCCAAGTCCTCTTACTACCACGTGTGGGAACGCCGAGAGGGACGAGGTCAATACCTATGTAGGTCCTTTCTCTCGTCGACTCGAGCTTCTCACAGAGGAAGCGATACACGCACGATTTGTGCATCACTTGAGGCTATCACTGGACTGTCCTGTTGCGAGAGCACCAACACGTGAGATTCCTAACTGGCCCGCTCTTCCTACAGCTCTGTGATAGCTTCAAAGGAATTGGGAAAGCGTGAGGTATCAGGTGAGTGAATACACGAGTTTGGCAGGCACCCGCATCTATGCAGCAGCGAGCCTCATGGTACCGACGAGCATTTCTATTGGGCGTCGCCATGAGGCGTTTGAGAAGGCCCCCGAAAGGCTTCTTGTTACGTCAACGAGCAAAGCGAGGCAGGGCTCCTCGGGGCACCATGACTCTGAGACTACAACCTGGAAGTAACGCGAGCTAGCGTCTCCTTTCGAGGAGCCATCAGAAATCCACAACTGGAGATAAGCCTTGGAGAGAGCAGCTGGAGAGAGACCGGAGAGATCAGCCGAGGACGATGGGAGGAGTGAGGTTATTAGAGACACGACTAACTCCAGCGAAAAAAGCCCTAGGAGCGCGACGCCTGGTGAGGCAAAGGAGGGCGCCGAAGCATTAATCCCAGAAAGACTCGGCCTGCCGCCACGATCAGTCAGAAAGGGCACTTCCAATGGATAGGAGGGAACATCCCGACT